>JAPVRG010058764.1:0-12995 GCA_029783565.1 Rhagoletis cerasi
GGTGGCAATTTCCATTTCCTATGACATCGCCGTGTTGAATTCACCAGTTGTTTACATGCAAAAGAGATTTATCGCGAACTAGTAGTGGTTCTAAATGTACTAGAAGCGAACCAGTTCAGAACTAGAGATTTTCCCTACAGGGATGTGTATACATACATGTGTATGTATGGATATGCCAAAGGCGATTTTGATGATAATGATAACAACAACAAGCAGATTACGTGTGCGCGTGCGTCATATGAAATTCACTTTTCATTTGTTGCTTCTGCCGCCAAAGCTGGCTAGCTAAAAGTGTATGTAGTTGTTATTGTCACTTTGTTGCTTTCTCAATATAATATATAGTACGTGTACATATGTATGTATGTATGTATGTGTTCACAAGCATTCTCCACGATACTTTCGGACTATCTCTAAGTTTATTAAGTAATACGCTATTTAGTGTACTTGTTCTAGTCGTTTGCTCAGTTTCGCTTAACTAAGGTTACCCGAGTACAAAAATATATTAAATAAACATATCAATGTATATGTACATATATTACTTACATATGTACGTCAAAATAAAGTATATACATAAATTGTGCTGTAAAATTGGCGTTTTGCTGCTTAACGAATCTGTGAGATAAACACTTGTGAGTGCTTTACATAATTTCGCAAAATTCAGTCGGTCGATATAGCAAAGGAAACTGCCGATGACAAAATAAAAATACTTGAAATCAACCAAGCAGAAACAGTACATACAGACGTGTAGAAAATTTCATTTGAGTTGTCATTTGGTTGAGACGCAGAATTTTATGTTCCTGCATTTGGTTTTAAAACTAGCGCGGAAAATATTTTAAATTATCGGTTTTAAATTTGATATGAATGTGTTAGAAGTAATGTTGTAAAAAAATTGTGCGTTTTGTATTAATTTTTCGGTCATAAAAAGTGTAATAGTACATTCAAATGTATGCATGTACATAGGTACATATGTGAAAAGAAAACCTTTCAAAATATACATTGTATGTATGTACATATAATCAGTAATCCAATGATAAATTAAACATATAATTGCAAAGTGGTCAAGGTTAAAAGAACTATTATATGCCAACTTGACCAAATTGTATTACAAATAAAAAATATATTATTAAATATACATACGTACATACATACATACCCAACTGCTTACGATTTTCATCGAATGCTCTTCTTCTGGTAAGCTTTCCAATAAGTATTTATTTCGATTTTTCTATTTCAACAACAACCAACCTGTTTCGTAAAAGCGGACATTACCTTCGCTTTGACGCTAATATGCATGTGGGGGCATACATACGTACATATGTAAATATATATGTGCATGTGTGTATATACATATATATGTATTTACATATATATGCCAATGATGATGTATGGACGTTTGTTTTTATTTTTGCGTCTTCATATATAGTATGCACATACTTGGTTGCTGAGAACCAATAAAGAGTTCTATGTATGTACATGTGTATGTATTGTAGTTTCCGTCAAGTGGTCACAAATAAAGGAGAAGATTGTCCACGACGAACTCATAGTCAAATTAAAAAGTACCGGAAGAGGTAAACACCATATTTGCTTAAGAACCTCGCACAAATATTATATAGATGTCAGTGGCGTAGCCAGAGGGGGCCATTAAGGGGCAGGATTCATCCTCTTGGCTGATTAGCTACTGTTTTTTTTTTTTTATTTTTTATTTATATTTCTAGATTAATTAAACCTGGTTACCCCCGCTTAGTTTAAAAAAAAGTTGGCACCTTCTTGGCACCTCAAATTTTCTTTTTGACCTTTTTTATCACCAATATGGTACCTGATAGCTAAATAAAGTTAACATTCCTGCTTTCAGCTCTATTTTTTGTAATAATATAAACGACTTGCCGAATTTCTAATGAGTTAAAAATAAACTCAAAAAAATAAGGTTTCTCTTTTACAATTTTTAAAAGATGTCCTTATGTAATGAGAAAGAGGTTCTCTTTATAAAATGTAGTTTTTATAGTAACAAATGAAACAACGCGTATTTTTCTTAATTTAAGAAGATGTTCTTTTAATAAATCTTTAACAATTTTCACAAGAATTTAATAATAAATATCAAAGTCTCACCTTTTTTGTTTTTGTTTGTGAGAATTTTTTATAAATCATATTTTCTACTCGTGGGTATTAAAAATCATTTGACTCGCTGAAAGATTACTCACAGTCGTCGCTTCTCGCCATTGTGTGTCCCATCTTTAAGAGAGTTGTAAGTCATAAGTCAATAGACATTAGTCGACGGTACTTTAGTCATAAGTCATTATTAGTGGTGTTTACCATTTGTCTGTAGACATAAGTCGCTAGTCAATTGCGACTAATTATCAGTAGTTAGTCATTATATCGAGTCCGATATTAATTTATATTTAAATAAAATTAAAAGAAGCAATATTCAAAGATTTTATGCTGAAAGTTTATTTATAATAATTAAAAATTTTCTTTTTTGATTACAATAAAAATCAAAGAACAATAAATTTAATCAATAACAATAACAAAGGTAAACATGAATAAAGTACAATAACCCTACAGTCATTAGTAGTCAGTCGTTTGTCATTATTGATCTTTTCTACCAAAAAATGTTAACTACTCATTGCTCGCTTTGCTTACACAGCAAGAAGAGGGCAATGAAAAGGCAACATTTTTTCTAGAAAATAAAACGCCATTAGTCATCAGTCATTAGCCCTAAATCGCCCCCTAATTCCCAAAATCCTGGCAACGCTACTGGTAGGAATGTATGTACATAAATACAAATCAAACGCGCGTAGGTGTACATAATGTGTGTACATTAGGATGTCCCAGAATATAAAGGAGGCATTTTTTTTTGCAAAATTCGATATTCATGTACAAAGGCCCCACTGAAATGTTTAATTTTTTATAGGAGTAGTTACTTACGTTGTTTAAGACATAAAAGTCAACACGGGGATTTTTTTGAAATGTGCATTGAGATCGTCGGTTGGAGTTCAAGTGGAGATCCAATACATATTCCTATTTCCAATGTTGATTTTCAAGTGTACCTCAATTGGGGAACCAAATCATTCTCAAACAAAAGACCACATTTATGGTATGCAAATTAATCTGAGTTCTCCACTTGAGAAAAGCTTGGATGCCAATTTGAATTCAAACTTTATTAAAATTTTAATCAAACCTTGGAAAAAATGTTGGAGAAATTTTTTAAGCTAATATGATAGATACCAATTCCTATAATTTTAGCTTAAAATAGTTTCAGGAACACGCCGCGTGAGCATGTAATCTTCCAGGACATGTCCCGATTTTTAATATTTCCAACTCTGATTCATTCATTGTTAAAATATCTCACCTCCAGCGAAATAAAAAAATAAATGCTTCCAGAGGTATGCCTGATGAGAATTTTAGTTTATATGGGACGTACAACGTCCTAACTCAAGTTTTTTCTATCAATATGGTTTTAATAACATAATTCTCCGCAGACATGCTGTATGAAAATTCCTCTTGTATAGGAGGCGACACGACCACTTTTCTCTATACAAAGATACAGTACTCCACCATGAACACTTCCAGAGATAGCAGATTGTATGGGAGATGCCTCGTCCCCTGGACATATCGAAATTATTTTTAGCCTATAACCATCCTGGGAAAATCTGCAGTAGGTACCCAAAATTTAAAATCAACGGTAGAGCCGTTCTCGAGTTTTGCGAACAGAAATAAACGGCTTTCAAAATATATACATATTAGTATAGATATCTCTAATGGAGCGATGTCAAATTTTTACTGCGTCACTAAAGAAGTAACGATTGGAGTACGGAAGGTGGCGCTTCAGATAAAACGGGCTCCTAAAAGGCCCCCTTTCCCTAATTTGCGGTACGTACATACATATGTTTCTATGTAGCTACAAGAATCCCAGCAAATATTTGGAGTCATAAATGAGTCTGTTAAGAGTCCTGGTTCGGACTGTTTACCCTCATAATGAGCTCATTTCGGAGTCCTTAATGAAGGTGTTTCCCTTCCTGCGAAGGTCGACTTATAAGAGCTTAAATTCATACATCAAATGAGCCTAGATATGAGTCATATTAGACCCTTATTGCCCACATATATGGCTCATTTCGGATTCTTTTTAGACTCTCCCACGGCTCTTATTGAGCTCATAAGTGATTAATTTCAGACTCTTTTTGAAGATCTGATACGACTCTTGCTGCCCTCATAAACGGCTCATTTCGGAGTCATATTTGAAGGATTTTTGGTGAATATACTAATACCATTTTTCCAATAAGCATTCTGCGAAAAATTCATTAATACCTTTCACATATATCTTTATTACACACTTTACTCTATCACAAGAGGATTAATATAATATTAAAATTATTTATTAAACCTTTTGAATTTCACGGTTAATTCTTCTTATTTACTCGATCCCACGCAGTTTGGATTTCTTTTCTTGCTTTACTTCTTTATACTAAAAAGATGTAATGCAAAATAGATTAATGAAATAAAACATTACTTATGTATTAACGCATACCTTTAAGATGAAGTAGTTGCAACCCAATTATATGTATTTACATATTTTGTTTTTTAATTATACATTTTTTAGATATTCCCGATGTTGTATTGTTTTGTTATTGGCCCAAAGTTCTAGCTCCTAATTTAGATCATATATTACTCTCAAAGGTTTCATATATGAGCTAAAAATTTTTTTGTTTTTGAAACTCATATTTCTTACACAAGTAGGACTCTTATATTCTGAACAATCAGACTATGTTTGCGGGGATGAAGCTCTAGTGTATTGCATATTAATGTAGACACCTCTTTTTTTTTGTGCCTTTCTTCTCTCTGTTTGTACTATTGCCATTCGCTTCCATTGCTCCAATGAGAGAAATAAATCAGTTATCCTGAATATCAACTGACCGAATGCATATTTTTGCTCACTTTCATTTCGCTGAAAAAACGAAAAGCGAAAACCACCGAGTAATCCAATTTCGCCTCTGACTTTGTGACCAAGCAAAATTTCAAACAGTGCAACTGAAGCAACTGTATCTGCAGCGAGAGGAATGCGCAAAACTACGCGCAATGAAGCAAAATGACCTAACAACCCCCGAAATCCACCAACACTCACCGATGTGTACTTCGGTTTGTTTTAACCCCCAAAGGCTGACTGTGCTCGTAGTGCAAATACATTCGAAGTTGGTCTCTTTTAGGCGCTCGCGCAATGTGACCACGATAGATGAGAGAGATATGTAGTCTTTGGGGTTATGTACTTATGTATAAATATAGGCGGATGGGCTGTGAAAAAACAGACAAAGCAGATGCAAAGACAATAATGCGAAATTTCGGAACAGACGTTCTAAAAATTAAATTCTTCTAAGAAAACAATGCAAATAGGGGCAAACTTCTTCGAATAAAATGTTTATAAATCCATGTGAAATTGTGTTCATTATAAATACATATATACGCCTACGCACATAAGTAAGTAGCTACATTAATACGTGGTATTTGGAATTGCGCAAAGCGAAGTAAATTTAACGATTTGCTTGCGAAAAATCGACTGCGTATCTAAGGTTTCACCGTGTTTTTTTTTAGAAATAATGCCCAAAAAAGTATCTTACGTAGAAGCAGTATGAATAAACTAATTTACTATTGTTGATATAACGCAAAAAGAATATTTGTGCTGTGGAAACGTATCTATGTACGTATGTATGTACATATGTAAGTCATAAGAAACTTCAACGCAACCAGCCTTTTCAGTTGAATTTTGAATGCGATGGTGGGAAAATCTATACGATCTTATAAACGTACCCAGTAGAAATTGGTTGTATGCATCCTTGAAGTATGCATGCTGTATGAGTAAGAAAGTGTGAAGTAGTCATGGATTGTATGCATCCTTGAAGTATGCATGCTGTATGAGTAAGAAAGTGTGAAATATTCATGAAGGGTCATGAATTTCCAAAAATTAAGTCGAATTCTGACGAACTGCAAGCGAACGTACGTTGTTGTTTAAGTACATTGTGCAAACAATTTTGTAAACGGTACGTGTTGTGTTGCGCGATAATATTTAGTGTTTTGAGCAAAATTCTTAGTGGACGGTCGTGTTGTGTGATGTAATATAATTTATACCTGAAAAGTAAGTTAAAATGAGTAATAAAAAACCAGCGGTAGTGAACAAAAAATATAGAAAAAAGTTTGTATGTATGCCCTATACTAGTGCTTTTGCATGTTTGAAGCATTAATACAGCCATATGCATACAGCAGGCAGTATAAGCGTATGGTTAGAGTACGCATACGCTCTGAGAAACCACACGTGTTAAATGGAAATGAAGGTTCATTTACACTGGCATGTATACACAGCCGCAAGTTCATGCCACCAACAGCGATGTCGTATGCATAAAATTTCTACTGGGTACATTCAAACGTACATACATACATGTGTATACATGTATATAGTAAATGCAAATTAATACGAATACAGCCATCCCAGATGCAATGCACTAAGCGAAGCGAGAGGTGATAAAATAAACACAGAGGGAACCGTATGCACGGTATATTAATGCTAAATCTTAGTTTAATTACTTTGCTATTATGGCTATTGTGATTATATACATATGCAGAAATCGGTAGGTACTCAAAGACTGTCAAATCAAATAAGTTTGTGATATGAAACACGAAGTTTTCTAGCAGCTTTTAGCAGCGTCTTTCCTCTATGTGTACAAGTGGGCGTCAGATGAAAATCAAACTTTCCGAAACAAGTGATTTTATTGCGTCGCAACAGCGTTTCTGTCACCAATTTACATACTTGCATATGCATAGAAATACATACCTATGTACATGGGCATAAGTATGAACATTAGGGTGTTTCCCATTGTTAAAATTTTTTTTCTGCGCTAATCCTCGGTTTAGTTCCGTTACAGGAAAGAAAATCGCTGTACAAAATTTGTCCTCAATCAGATATGGATAATTTGTGCGCCTTGGGTCCCTACAATTAAACTAAAAAAAGATTATAATAAACTAAATAAATATTTACAGGCTAATTAGTAAGCCGCCAATTTTAATAATTTAAGTTATCTTATAGTTATACCATAAACTTTTATTATAAAGTCTAAACAACCATTACATACACTTGATCCTCTTGAAATTTTTTTAATCTGTTCTACTTTTCGTATGCAGTTTTCTTCTAATTGTTGGTTCATTTTGAAAAATACTACGTATGTATGCGCATCAAAATTTCTATCAGTAGCCCTTAGAAGAATGCTCACAAAAAATTTCAGCGATATGTGAAGAAACGGTTTAATTATATTGCATTTATTTTCGTAATTTTCGTAGATACTTATGATCTCTTCTTCCTGTAAGTACATTTCAATTTTTAATGGCACGAACTAGGGGATTGATTCGCACAGCTATTTGGAGAAAAGAGTAAACAATACTGAATGCGATTGAAAAATTTTGCTGTGGCGAGAACTGTCCTTTCAAAATCCCAATCAAAAAGCTGTTTATGAAGGAAAAGATTACACGCAGAATAACCATAATGATTATTAATTAAAGCACGTTTTAATTGGGTAACCGTTTAATGATTAAATACCATTATTTGCTACTTATTCATGGTTAATAATTAATTAATTTAAAAAAAAAAATTAATTAAAATTTTAATTACATGATTATTTTGTTATTTTTAATTATTTTCAATTTTTTTTTTAACTTTTTTAATTGCATGATTAATATAATTATTTGATTATTTTCAACTAGTTTTTGATTTTTTTTTAATTGCATGATTAATATAATTATTTGATTATTTTAAATTATTTTTTTAATTATGTATAAGATTAATATAATAATTTGATTATTCTCAATTATTTATGGTTTTTCTTTTAAATTGTATGATTTATTTCTACTTGTGAATAATACATTGCAACGCAGTTAATATACATATGACGAGAATCAATACAGTAACATGACATAAATGCACAAGGACAATAACAAAAACGGAAAAAAATAAAAAAAAACAGCACTGGTTGCTTTGCTATTTTATTTGTTAATTTTTTATAAAAATATTGTCCATACTACAACAAAACCGCATGCTATACATACATCAGAGTTTCAAATTTGGTGTAAAACTTAGGAAAATTCCATAGTTTTGTCAATATACACACATAGTCCACTTCCTAATTAGTATTTACTCGTACAGTGAATTTGGTTTCAGTTATTTAATACTAACTTATGAAAATTTGCCTGCCAAACAAAGCTTCATCTATTTGGAAAAAAAATTAAAAAAAAAATAATAATATAATTAAAAATAATCAAATAATTAAAAACAATCAAACAATTTGAATTAATCAATTTAAATTAATCAAATAATTAGAAAAATCATGACTATTTTTAATTATAATTAATTATTAATTGCTGGGTTATGCAATAAAATTAAAATAATCTTTAAAATTAAAAAATGCTAAAAAATTAATGATAAATAATCGTAATTGAAATATAACAGCTCTGATTACACGGGGTTGCCTTTTACTTTTAAAATAGTTCTGATTTAGATTATTTTCTAGAAAAATATTTAGGAGTAGTTCTCCTCCAAAGCCATACTCCAGAATGACTTTTTACTGAAAATAGGTATTTTATTTTCAAGTTTGTTAAAACCAGGTGCTGGCTTAATTACAACACAGATATCAGGGGCGAGCTTTACGTTGAAAAATAAGCTAGACAAATTGTGGTTAGGTGTTTTTTTGTTTTTCATATTGCGTAAAATAAGAAAATCGCCAAATCTACTACTCCCCCGGGGTGTTTGGATGGTTAAGGCTGGCCCTTGGAGCACATCTTCCATTATCCTATTGATTCTAAACTCCGCTTAGCCAATTTTTTTACGGATTGCGATCAAACTAAAGGGCATGCATCTCTTTAAAAATTAAAAAAAAAAATGCTATGCAAGGACCATCCTAATAACGTAAATGTTGTGTATCCGCCATGTTGAGCTGGCATACTAGTGTACATCGCTATGAGAAACTGTCCTGCAAAACAAAAAGGAAAATATTTAGAATAGGGAGGCCGAAGTTCAAAACTAATTATTGGATTGCGTTTTTTTGAAGCTTTGTTATACTTGCTTGTGTTTTTAAGTATGCATTTCAAAAGTCAAAGACTTGGAGTTTACCAAACAACTTCACCAAATCTATTTCCTCTCTAGGTACATGTATTTACATATTCGTATGTATGTATATACATACATACATACATACATACTACATATAATAATATGTACGTTCATGTGTATATGGCAGTTTTTTTTGCTTTATTTACATTTAATAAATCTTAAATAACATCAATTCAATGGCGAGATGTGAATATTTTTCTTGAAAATGCTTTTGAAATAATCAGGTACAGAGATTGCTTATGCAGTACACATGCATGTACACATATTGCACATTCCTATCTACATACTTGCATACATATGTATATGCATGTGCTGCATTGTTTTTTACAGATTTTTTTAAGTTGAATTTGTCGTCAACTTCCGAGGTATCGCATTTCAATGTAATTTAAAGCTTTTCTCTTACCGAGGTACTATGTTGCAGATTATTGAAAAATCACGTACTAACTACTAATATCAGAAAATAAGTCTAAATAAAATTTTTTTTTTAAATTTAGAAATCAGAGTGAATTATCGAAACGTGTTACACAACTGGAAGATTCAAACCACTAAAACGCGGTTCAGGAATAAATAACTCAAAAAATTGGGAAAAAAATTAAATTTCGGCCTAATAATTGTAGCTAAAGATGGATTGGCGTAGGTGTTCTCATACACGCATAAACTTGTCGGAAATTAAGTGAGAAAGCTTCAAGAAAAAAGTTGTCATGTTTTACATCCATATGCATATTAATAATTTGGGACGTTTTGGTAATCAACGCTCTTGCAAACATGCACTGGCGTTCATACATACATATGTACATACATACAGTATCTCACAAAAATAATAAAATACAAATAGTTTAAAAAAAACTAAAAAACATGCTTGCAGCAGCTGCCAGAAGAGAGTTACAAACAAACAAGCAAGCAAGCAAACAAACATACAAGTGAAACTAATATAAGCGTGTTAAAAAAATACAATATTCCAACATGTTTTTCATGATAAATATTTTTCGTTAATTTTTATTTAAAATATAGCTGATTGCATAACAAAAACCATATAAATCAGTGTTTTAAATTTTGTAGAAAATACACAAAAATTCAGCAAATTTCAAAAAGTGGACATCCCAAATCTCAAACTTTTCAAAAAGAATTTTTAAAATTTTTTTGGGTATACAGTTTTTTGGCCCATATTCAGTACAATAAAGTGCAAGTTTAAAGTGGTTAAAAATTCGCTGGGATTTTTGCCATATTGACAATTTTTTTTGCTGATGGTGTGTTCTTAATGGAAGAAAATGCGCAACACAGTCGGCAAAAAAAATTGTAAAAAATCAACGGTAATTTCTAGCGACTTGGAATATGAAACTGCATACTCGAAAATTTTCTAAAAATTTTGAATACAAATTTAAATTTTTGATGACCTTTTTTTGAAATTCGATTAATCTTCGTTAGATTTGTACAAGATTGCAACATTGATTTACACGCTTTTTTGTTATTAAATGAGCTATATTTTAAATAAAAATTAACGAAAAATATTTACCATGTAAAACATATTGGAATATTATAAAAAAGTAACTGCGTACTTGTTTTTGTGAGGAACTGTATATGCCTAACAGCTATGACTTTATGCCACAAATTAAAATCACAACTATCTATAAAATATAAATAATGCCTTCCTGTACATATTATTCGTTACAGGGTGGCTATCCGGCACGTTTAAAGAAAGTATTAATTGTGACGGCGCCTTTATGGTTCAAGGCTCCGTTCAAGATTTTACGGCTGTTTGTGCGAGAGAAATTACGCGAACGCGTCTTCACAGTGTCTGTGCCGACTTTGGGTCTTCACGTGCCGCTGAAAGCGTTGCCCCTGCATCTTGGCGGAGCATTGGAAATCGATCACGCCACATGGTTGCTACAGTGCCGCAAATCGATGACGAATCGTGAAGACGAACTGCTCGCCAACATTGAGCAAGCGCCTTTCAATCGGAGCAACAGCATCAACACAACCAATATCAGCAACATTGTGAACAATTCTGTATCCATCAGTGGTGACAACAGCAACACCCACGTCAACAGCAGCATAAATACGACGGTAGCCACGTTAACGAACGACGATTACAGTCGACGGTTGTTGGGTGGCGCAGAACCTAACGAAAACATTACATTGAAGCAAAGTAACTGTAGTTCGCCATCACTGTTGCCCGCTTGCAATCAAATTGACGCAGAGTCAGTGGCGACAGCGGGGGCGACGGCGACAACAGTTGGCGTTCCTGTGCTCAATCCATTAGACGCAAGTGGAGCCCAGGGAAATGCGGCTTTGGTGAATGGTGCAATCGTTTCGGCGGCAGTCACCAGCAACGGTAGTTCAAACGGCTCATCCGGCTTGAGTGAGTCGTGGTCGGAAAACCCGCCAAGTAGTGCTTCGTCTGGGTTTAGTGATGACGACAGCCTGGCTGGGCAGGAGGGAGACCCAAAAACAATTGAACAAATTGTTCAAATGGTGAAGGAGCAAGGCCGAAAAGGCCTGGTAAGTGAGTATGGAGATATACGGACTCGACCCGCTGAGGGAACCTTCATACATGCAAGGTATACGTTCAGTATTCTTGAAGAAAAATTCTTGGAAGTAAATAAAAACATATTTTTGTATCCTTTGCAGAATGCGGAATAACTTGACTAAAAATCGTTATACAGATGTCCTATGTTACGATCATAGTAGGGTGGTGCTGTCCAGGGACGACGGTGAGGACTACATAAACGCCAATTTTGTCGATGGATATAAACAAAAGAATGCATATATTTCTACGCAAGGTGAGCGAGTAAAACCAATTATTTGATTTAAGATCAGAGTCATCATTACCTCTTGTTGTTGTTGTTGTGGCCGCTACTAACTCCTGCCTATAATCAGATAGTCCTTTAGTTGTTGTCGTCAAGCTAAATTAATAGTAGGCCCAGAAAACCTGTTATTTCGACGGAGTCGGACCAGAGGGAGATGGGTGTTAATTGAGTTGGGTTGAGTCACTAGGGAAACCTTCGTATACCAAAGATCAGAGCTGTGTAATGATTGAATCAATTGAGTTTTCATTCACTTACAATTCGTTTCAAAAATGTGATTGTTTGATTTTAAAAATATTTTGAGAATGGAAAAACATTTGAAATACAAAAAATTTAGTGTGTTTTCGAATGCTAGGGAAGCATTCACATAGAGAATGTGAATTAGCAGAAAAACTTTCGATTGTAAATTTTGGTTGAATGAAAACACTTTTGATCATTCAGTACTACACTGAAAAAAAATATGCAAAATGGGAGCATTTTTCTTTGGCCAATAACGGCGGCCACTTGATTGATGTTTTATACAAAGCACCAATTTAAATAAAAATACCCATAAATGGAAATCGGTTTTTTTTTAAGTTATTATCGGTTTAGATTTCATGCACTGAACCAAAAATGTACCATAAACAGCCGTAAAAATAACATTTTTTGGTTACAAAAGTCATCCAACATTAAAAAATGTTAAAATTGACATTACACCATTATCATTTTAACATTATTAATATCATATTAAGAAATGTAAAATTACTGTTATTTTAATGCAAAACTGACATTAAAAATGTAAAATAGTCACTATTATCCAATGTAGTACGGACATTTTAAATGTTAAATTTACATTAAAAATATGTACATTTGATATGATAAAAATGTAAATCTATACGAATTCAATAGGGGTATTCGTCTAAACGCGTAAATGCCTCACATCCGAGTAAACCTCGTAAATAATCCGGTTTTCCATACAAAATGAAGTAAGTTTACGAGGTTTAGGCGGTTACGAGGCATTTACGCGTTTAGACGAATACCCTGAATATCATTTTGATATTTTATAAATGTTA
>JAPVRG010058804.1:0-11267 GCA_029783565.1 Rhagoletis cerasi
ACACGTGTTACTTCATTACGCATTGGAATATAATTGTGAAACTTTTTGACGTTTTGTTTAGTCAAATAAGGGTGCTTTTCACATTTTTACATTTTTGATAAAAGTCCCTGTTCACACTATAGAGAGTGAAGTCAAATGTGCCCCAGTGTCAAATGTACCCCGTCTTACCCTACTAGCGATTTTGTGCATTAATGGTCGTTAGACAATTCGCTAGTGATTGGTAATCGAGACTTTTGCACCAGGTACTCGCTAGCGAAAGGTCATGCCACGCATACCGCTCGGTACGCTCAATGACATCGCCATGTTAAATTCGTTAGGCAAAGGAATTGGTATCGCAAATTTTGTGACTAGTATTCACTCCTGGCCAGTCAGCGAAATCGTTAGTGGTACCAGGACGTACCGGGACCGTTTTTCGCGCATTGGCGAACCAACACTTTAGATATTGCCTTACCTTTTTGTTTCAACTCTTCTTAAAAAGCCCGGTGTGTCTCTTATATGCGCTGAGTTCGCATTTTATGATGTGCGATACGCTGTTCTTGTTGATATTCATTTCCCGGCACGTGATTTTCTGCTCGCGTAGCGGATTTCCATGTATTCGATTCTCTACGGCTTTAATGGCCCTTGGCGTTCGCATTTTGCGGGGACTGGCGGGCTTTCCAAGGTCGACTATTCCACTAACCTCTTAAAATGAGTTCACGGTACGATACACCAAAATTCGATTGATTTTCCGTTTCCGCACATCCGAAATATCTCAGTTTTTCGTAGCTGCATTTTTGCACGCCAATTACGATGGTTTGATTTTCGAGCGAACCTCATTAGCGAATTGAGAAATGTTTTGCCAGTTCCACCTGGTACCCTGTTCGAGTCCCCTACCATGGACATTTTCTGGGATATGCAGTATGAAAAATTCGGTTTGTATTGGAGGTACCACGCCCCCTTTTCCAATAACCACAATTTTTCTCCATGAGTATGCGATTGTTTTCATATATCTCCATATCATGTTCGAGTACTCTATCATGAACACTTCCAGGGTACCATGTTCGAGTCCCCTACCATGGACATTTTCTGGGATATGCAGTATGAAAAATTCGGTTTGTGCTGGAGGTACCACGCCCCCTTTTCCAATAACCACAATTTTTCTCCATGAGTATGCGATTGTTTTCATATATCTCCATATCATGTTCGAGTACTCTATCATGAACACTTCCAGATATGCAGCATGTAGATACTATCTAAATCGTTGAAAATAAACTTTAATTGAAAAAATCTTGCTGCTCAAAGGCAGAAATACCTCCTGTGCATAAAGTTTATGGGAAAAATGTCGAAAAGAATAATTACATTTTCATAAAATTTTCCATGATACAAATATATAAAGGTAGTTTCACTCAGAATTTTTTGATTAAAGTCATGATTATTGACATCTATCATTTTTCTGAACAATAGATACGGCCCTGCCACATTTTTAAATAAAAGTACTCGAAATCACTTTTCTGTAGAAAAAGTACATACATATATGTATAAGACGTAATTTTTCTAATATTTTTGAGTCTGTGTATCTTTTTGTTCTTTTAGAATGTTATTCAAGTTTCTAGCTCTGAAAAATGTTCTTCCCGAAAAAACTTGTTAATCAAATTTACTTTGCTGTTACAAATTAAATTTTTCATTAAATTTTGTTCTGTTGCCATAGTGTCCCCATTGTAATTAACATATACTAAATTTAGTCTCTCCAATGCTGTAAAAAACTCAGAATTTGGTTAACTAAGTCCACCCTCAGATAGTAAATTTACGAGATTTAGGGCGAATTTCCGATGAGCTATTTAAGTTGAGATTTTTGATTAACTTCGAAAATTCATTTTTAGTTCACATATTTAAACTGTACTTAAATTCCCAATTTTGGCTATTTAAATATTAGAAACGCATCCCTGCGTTTGTACCAAACGCCAGTCAGAAAAGTTGCATTTGTATCAAACATCAATCAGAAAATGTATTTATGTTCTCTTCAGCAATCAGCTGTTCAGTACAAAATGTAAACAAACAAACAAATGTAACAACAATTACAAGGAACAATCATCAAGCGAGCCATATATCAGTAAACTGGAAATGAAAGTGACAACAACAATTTCAAGGAACAAGAAAAAGCGCGCCATCTCTTTGTCGACAATTGTTAATGTTAAATGAAAGTGATCTGAAAACCAACGAAAGCCAAATGAAATTTAAATAACAACGCATAATTAAACTTAAGTGCTGTTTAACTTTTTCATCGGAAATTGGCCCTTAATTATGATCACGTTGCTCTGATGTTTTATGTCCAAATTATGTCAACCCCAATTTATAAACGATATACCTATCCAACAAAATTTTCTAATCCGTCGAACTCTACATCCTTTAAAATATCCTTACCAGGAACCAACAAACTGAGTGCTTAGTGTTATCTTGCTTTCCGGTAGGAACTGCCCTCTTGCTCAATCGAGCACCCTGTAATTCTCTGGCTTAGAAACGGACCGAGCACAACAAAGGTGTTTCTGGTAAACTTGCTTCGGACAGTTTGCAGACCGTTAGCCACTGATTTTGCACAGATGGAAGCGACGGAAAGTTAAAGAATTTCACGCCGATACTTTTACAAAAATGCCTCACTTTTTCACAGTCCGGAAAAAGGCAGCTAATTTTAAACATGTTAGCTTTTTGTGTTTGAATTTATTTAAAAAAAAAAAAATTAACAATATACATAAAGCAGCTGTTACCTGCCACGCATTGGCAATGCGAGCTTTCTTCTATAATTTCAAACTAAAAGCGATGTGAATGCGAATGAGAGTCGAGTTTCACGTTATTTGTAACGAAAACATTGATACGCATGAAATGGAAATACTTTTGGGTCAAGCCTCTTTATAATTCCTTCTTCCGCTTTAATTCTGTGTCCGTTTATTAAGCCAATAATTGTGTTTATATGCTTTGAGCATAAAAGCAAGTTAATTTTTGTTGCCTTGAATGCAGTAACCAGCGGTTCAAGAATTTTGGAGTATTTCGCGATCATGCATATGGTTATGATGAACGCAGGCCAGGTTGCCGCAGAATGTAACTGGAAAAAATTTTTTTTTGTTGCAGGAGTTACTGTTATTTCGGTATGACTTTCTTAGATTTAGGTGGGCGTTTTTTTCGATATCCCTGCTATTTAGATTGTTGCTAATTAACATTAACACTTCATTTGTTTTCTCATTTCATGCATAGTTCGAGGGTTGCTGCAAGGCTTATTCCCGCCTAGAAAACCTAAAGACCCATCTGCGATCACACACAGGCGAGAAGCCATACACTTGCGAGTACCCCGGCTGCAGCAAAGCCTTCAGTAATGCGAGTGATCGGGCCAAACACCAGAATCGGACGCACAGTAATGAGGTAGGTGGAACAATGCTGTACACAGTAACCATTAGATTCCCATTTTATTTATATTGTCATAATGACGCCCACATCCAAACTCACTTACAAATACGAAAAATCGTTCCTTTTGCAGAAACCGTACATCTGCAAGGCGCCAGGCTGCACTAAGCGCTACACCGACCCCAGTTCGTTGCGCAAACACGTGAAAACGGTGCACGGCGCCGACTTCTATGCGAGCAAAAAGCACAAGGGATCCTCGTACGAAGACGACAACGGCGGAATAGACGGGCACGGCATTGGCAGCAGCGTACCCGGCACCAGTGGGTTAAAGTCGTCAATACATTCACATCTTCACGGTCAAAACCATCCTCAAATCGACTCCAGCCCGCACAGCGACGAAATGCATTCTGGCAAGGCAAATAGCGTATCCAGCCCGAGCATCAAATCGGAATCAGATGCGAATTCGCCCGAGCATAGCCCGAACACCCCTGATGGACACCAGTTGGCACTGCAGGCGTCACAGCTAAAACTGGCTGGCAATATGCGAGGCAGCGATAATTCCGGCTCAGGCGCTGGATTTGGACCTGATGAGTTTCAATTGAGCAATGCTGCAGCACTGGATGAAGGCTGGGAATACGATGAGGACTTGGAAGTGGCGGATTTGCCGTGCGTTTTGCGTGCCATGGTTAGCATTAGCGGAAACACCGGCAACAGTGGCTGCGGTGGCGCAAGTTATGGAGTTAGTGGTGGCGCCAGTGGCATGCTCGGCGGTGCTTTGGCACGCCAGCGTCTGCGGGGGCGATTGCAAGCGAAAGGTATAAATTTGGGATCAGCAATGCTCTCTAATATACCTGAAGTACGCCGAAACGTTGGAATCGGTATCGGCGAACTAAATCAGAAGATTAGCAACTTGAAAATGGAACCGACCACTGCTCCGATGTCCCCTGCAAGCACAGAATACATTTCCAAAATTTCACCGCCGAGCATTCATATCAGCGAGTTGCACACGCATATTCAGCAGCAACAATTCATGCGACGTGATAGTCAAAGTTCAAATGCTAGCACTTACTATTGCAGCATGCAGAGCAGGCGGAGTAGCCAATCATCTCAGGTGTCTTCCATATCTACTATGAGACCTTCCTACAATACAGGTTCCCTCTATGATCCCATTTCACCTGGTTGCTCGCGTCGTTCCAGCCAACTGTCAAACGTCACCTCAGGCGTTTTGGGTGGTGCCAGCGGAGGCAGCGCTGGTAGTTTCAATGCAAATATTAACGCCAATCCCACCCGCAACGGCGACAGTAGTGGCAGTTCCAATGAAAACTGCATTGGAACGCCGCTGGCATTCAACAATATGGATAATGTCGTAGCAGGCACTGACAGCTCATCATGCGGAGGTACGTTAAATATGAGTGGAAGCAGCGTGAAAAGCAACAGTTTGGCGCCTCCACTATCATCACATTTGAAATCGTCCCACTTGCAGTGCCTCCAATACGCCAACTACCAACACAAAGCTCTTCTGCAGGATCGCGGTCGCTGCTCTATACCAAACCTGCCTTTCTCACCTACCCTGGAACAAAAATCCAATACGAATGTAACCGTTTCATGTACATCCAACCAGACATTTCACGGACATGCAAGGCGTCGCCAATCAGAGCCAGTGCGCACAGAACGCGATCGGTATGCACCTTCGTTTCGATCAGCGCTGATGCCGGTTCCATACAAACTCCCTGGCAGTACCAGCTGCCCGCCAAATGGAATAGGAATTGAAGACTGTCAAGCCAAAGTGAAACTCAGCAGCTGTCCTGCGCGCAGCCGCGATGAGTCTATGGCTGTATCCCGAGAGCACCATCCCAATGAGAAGGTCAACTTGGATGAAGTTGAAGAGGACGAGCTAATAGAAAACAAACTGGTATTACCAGATGAAATGCTGATGTATTTGAATCAAGTAGTTGATAAATCGAATGTCGGTCAGCATCAGGGCTCTTCAACGCAGCAACAGCCACCACCACAACAACAGCCACTGGAATGCACACAAACAACAAAGGGCGTACCTGCCGGCGAAGTAACCTCTCGCGATGAGGTCCACTCCCAAGCGCAGGCAACTAAAATCGCAGATGGTGCTGAAATGAGTGCAACATGCCCACTACCCTCGCACGTAATTTACCCGAAGAGCCCCAACATGTCTGGTATAGCTCCAAGCCCATCTACGTTGGACCAAATGATGTCCCCGCAGTCTGTATACGCGATGTCGCTCATGGACAGCCCCAATCCCAATCCAACCTTGAACGCTCAAGCAGCAACCTCCACTTACGATTTATATCGCGCTCAGCCACAATCAGTTGAGGTTCGGGATATGGACTATGACTGCAGGTACCAAAATACGGCGTGTGCCGCCCAGCTTGCATGCCAGCACCAACAACAGCAGCCATGCGACCGCTATCCACTGGGCACAAATTATATCCGTACCGAGAGCTTTGAAATGCGTACAACACAGCCACACCACCATCAGCAGCAATACAAGCAGCAACGACGACAACAACAACAGCAGCAACAACAACAATTAAACTCAGCCATTTGTGTCGATCCGGCAATGGCCAGTTTGCCCGACATCCAAGTCGACAATATGATTAAAATCTGCAGCGAACAAGTTGTTACACCGGTTTCTGTTTGTGTGGCCCCGTACAGCGATCTCTTCTACCGAGTTCCATCGTCTACAGCGCAAACCTTGCAGCAACACCAACAACAGCAGTTGCAAAGACCAACTGCGCCGACATTGAGTAGACCAGTTAAGAAGTTAGCCGTTGCTGAAATACAATGTGGCGATATAAGTCAATCACAAATGTCGCCCGCATTGGAATCGTATCACCAATCAGCCTCCGCTACAAAGTCAACAATAGTACCATCAGAAAGCACACACGCCACACAACCGTCAGTAACCACCACAACCATGAGAGTGCAATCAATAACAACTAATCAGACAACTCAATTGCCTCCACTAGCACCAGCGGCAGTGGTGGGTAGACATTCCTTATGTAACCCACCGACCACAAAAACAACAGCGTTTGCGGCGGCATCTACCACAGACTTGCTTGGGGTTGGCGCTAATATCGGTCGCATGTCTGTGTACGCTCCAAATGATGGATTGCATGCTAATGGCGGTAGCATGCGCTTCGATACATACCAGCGGACACTTGAGTACGTGCAGAATTGTCAGAACTGGCTGGAGACAAATAACTCACCGACTGGCAATTGTAGCAGCGAACGTCGCGACTGCGAGCAAAGCGCCCAGCAGGCCGTCAGCAGCTCGACACATCCCAGCTCGAACATGATCATAAACGACATGACAACCTCGTTGAGCTCGTTGCTGGAGGAGAATCGGTACTTTCAACTGCTGCAATAGATTGTGGGTGGGTTGAAACGCACAGTTAGTACGTACGTATTAGAGGCCTGCACTAATATATAAAATGTAACATGTTACTAATCACCGATGTTGATGCGACGAGTGCACGCTATGTAACGGTGAATTTAGCAGCACAGCGCCGCGGCATCGTCGATTATTTACACATTAATAACACACTCATTTGTATCTCAAGATTGCGTGTGGTAGTGCCTGCCTCTACTGGTCGCACTGTATTGACGATGCGATACGATGCGACGATGCCCCGTAACTACTATGTTACTTCCGCATCGTGGTAGTCATCAGAAGTGTTAGTTATAAGATAATCGATGCATAACGCAGTGTTCCAGTACGTATATATTCACTCGCATGTACATACATAAATGCGATGGGTAAAAGATTAAAATAGTGCCGGCAACACGAATACTAAAACATCTGCAATAGTGTTCGTATAACAGCCATCGCTAAAGCGTTGCGTTTTCTAATGCCAACAAGCTGCTGCGCGCTTTGCCCAAATAAACGCGTAAAATCTCTGACGTTTTCTCATTCCCTCCCGTTTTATTATCGTTTCCTCTTTTTTGACCTATTTCCTCCTTTCTGTCTTCACCACCCAACTTTAAGACGCAACGCCCTGTCAAAAATGAAAATTCCATTTGCTCGGCGCTAGTGCCGCGTTATTCTGGGATGCTTCATACAAATTTCATGGGCATGGGGATTTTTGACAGTTCCTTCTTTTGATGGGAAAATTGGCAAAAGTCGAAATTTTAAATATGAATCCAAAAGATGTCATCCGTGCCGCTAGTACGAGTTTTCTGATTTAAAAATAACGAAAGGCGAAAGGGTCGAAACTGAACATAAATAAAACAAGCTTACACTAAAGTAAGTAAATAAAACCTGTTTTGAGCTTAAATTAAACTCAAGATTTTTTTTTACTACACAAATTAAGGGCGACAGTTACTAGGGCCCACGTTGTATAATTTATCTAACTTCCAAATATGTTTGTTAAGCTCTCAAAAGACCACAATCTACGTACATATAATTTAAAATTTCAATTATTGGCTTATGATCCTGAAAGTTAAAATTTAATTTGCTTAACTTGAAGTAGCTTTCGCTATTTCTCCGAACTGAAATTTTTAATTTTGAAGTTTTATGTATGACGCATTCTTGTTTTTCTTTTTTAATCTGACTTAGAATTAGTATCTTGTTAATTACTGGTTTTTAATTTTTTATGGTTAAACGAATGGTAATTTGAACTTATTCCATTTTTGTATACATAAATACATTTGTACAAACAATTGTAGGTACGAATGAAATTAGAGGTTCTCGGGAAGTAAATAATTTGAGTACCTTAGAAAATCCGAGAAGCAATGTTTCAAAAATTAAAATAATGATCGATTAGCTCTTTAAAAATAATACTTGTGCTACATACATATTAGGGTGGTCAAAAACACATAGAAAAATTAATTTTTTTGAATTTTTCTGCTGCCACCCCCAGAACTGAAGAATATCCAAAATTAGGAGAACTTATTATCTTATTTTGAAATCGGTTGATTTCCCATACATTTTACATGGGAAAAATACATATTTTCGTAGATTTGCAATGACATCGTTAAAAATAAATATTTTTTAATCGAATAAGAATATTTCCCTAGAGAAATCTTCAAAAAAGAAAACTACGGTGCCTACTTCACTTTAAAGATCTACTAAATATATTTTTTTACAACCGATAATGATATATCTTGTACACAAAAATTTCTAAAAAGTACAACGTTTTTAAAAAATTTAAGCCTCTTTAATACCACAATACATATGGGTATCAAACGGAAGGTGTGCGCACTCCGAGCAAATGTTTTTGAAAATACTTTTCGAATAGGGCTGCCCTTTATCCATATCCTCGGCAGGCAATGGCAAACCTTCGAGTGTATTTCTGCCTTGAAAAGCACGCCACAAACACTGACATGTTGTGTAAGTGGCAATCTATTATTATTATTATTATTAATCAATTTGATTTATATTTCTTTTGCAAATTTGTCTAAAAAAAGCAATACCTTTTAGGCTGTATCATTTAAGTACGGGGGAGTACGGGCCCAAGTTTAGCGAAAACGAAGCTTTGAAGTATCCTCTTCTTGAAACAAAAGAAAAATTTTCCCCGAACTTGCCCCTTTTTCGTGTTTTGAAAATTTTATAACCGAGCGCACTTGTGCACAAGGGTATATTAAGCTTGTTCGCATAACGGTTGTTTGTAACAGCCGGAAGGAATCTAGATATGTAGATATAGAAATATATGCATCAAAATGCTCAGAACGAAAAGAGAAATCGATGAAGCCATGCCTGTCTGTGCATCGCCCGTGGTTGTACATGATAACTCGAGTAAAACATGAGATATCTCAACGAAATGTGGTACGTAGGTTGCCCCTTATCAAAGGTAAGTTGGTATTGAAAATGGGCAAAATCGGACAATAACCACGCTCACGTCCCATATAAGGGTATTTTTGAAAAATGCAAAAACTACTGGATCCAAGTTGTTGAAAGTTGGAATGTGAAGTAGAATTTTGACATAAAATAAGACAATTATGAAATTTTTAAAAATGGAAATGCAAAAACTACGATATTTACCCAAATACTGGATCCAAGTTGTTGAAAGTTGGAAGTGAAGTAGAATTTTGGCATAAAAGAAGACAATTATGAAATTTAAAAAAATGGAGGTAACACCGCGCTTCGATACATACCAGCGGACACTCAGAGATATCTCAACGAAATGTGGTACGTAGGTTGCGCTTTATCCAAAGAAAGTTGGTATTTAAAATGGGCAAAATCGGACAATAATTACGCTCACCTCCCATATAACGGTACTTTTGAAAAATGCAAAAACTACTGGATCCAAGTTGTTGAAAGTTGGAATGTGAAGTAGAATTTTGACATAAAATAAGACAATTATGAAATTTTTAAAAATGGAGGTAACACCGCCCACTTATAATGAAATTCCGTATCTTAGTAGCCGCTTTACCAACGCTCACCAAACTCGGTACAAACATTGCTTAGAGTCTCACTAAGAAACCCGTTGAAAATTTTTGAAATCGGGCAATAATCAGCGATTTCACCCACCTCCCATATAATGGTAATTCACAGAAATAAGGCCACTGCGATAAATTAGTACTACTTAAGCCAACTCATTCAACAGCGATGTTTGCAATAACTTCTACCAGCAAATTATATAATCATACAGTTTTGGAAAGTGGGCGTGGCAGCAGCACGAAAACGCCTATTTTTTCGACGGTAAATGGCCTCTAATAGAAGCAAAATTTCACCTTTCTTGCTTTGTTAGTTTCAAGTTACAGAGCTTAGTGCGGCAATTTTTTCAAAAGCTGACACTTACTTAATCTACCTTAATCATCAGTGACTTAAAATTACCATGAAACGTTCTCTTTAATTTCTATATTACTGCAAGTTGGAAATGTTCCACACCGGAAGAATGCCATTTTGCAATGACTTTTGTAGTACACTTTTAGAGTGTTTTTTAAGTAAAACTTTGCATTAAAAACAACAACTATCCAAACAAATCTGAAAATTCCAAACTAGTGCTTTGCGTAAGCAATACGAATAAGTACTTCTCCTTCTTCTTTATTGGCGCTGTAACCGCCTAAGCGATTTTGGCCGAGTCCAAAACAGCACAGCCAATTGGAAATGCCAAGTGAAGCCAAGTCCTTCTTCACCTGGTCTTTCCAACGCAGAGGAGGCCTTCCTCTTCCTCTATTACCAGCATCGCGACATCGCGACATGACCTAGCCAGCGGAGCCGCTGTAACTTAATTCGCTGCACTATGTCTACATCGTTGTAAAGCTCATACAGCTCATCGTTAAATCGTCTGCGGTACTCGCCATTGCCAACGCGCAAAGGCCCGTAAATCTTTCGCAGAATCTTTGTCTCGAAAACTCCAAGAGCCGCTTCATCAGTTGTTTTCATTGTCCATGCCTCCGCGCCATACACCAGCACAGGTAAGATGAGTGACTTATAAGAGTGTGATTTTTGTACGACGAGAGAGGACTTTACTTCTCAATTGCCAACTCATTCCAAAGTAGCACTTGTTGGCAAGAGTGATTCTCCGTTGGATTTCAAGGCTGACACTATTATTGGTGTTAATGCTGGTTCCCAGATAAACGAAGTTGTCTACTTTTTCAAACTTGTAACTGTCAACAGTGACGTGGGTGCCAAGACGCGTATGCTCTGACTGTTTGTGTGATGACAGGAGATACTTCGTTTTGTCCTCGTTCACCACCAGACCCATTCGCTTTGCTTCTCTATCTAATCCCGAGAAGGCAGAACAGACGTAGCTCTTGTTTTTACCTATAATGTCGATGTCGTCCGCATACGCCAGCAGTTGCACGCTCTTGTAAAGTATTGTGCCTGAGCGGTTCAGATCTGCAGCTCTTATTATCTTCTCCAGCATCAGATTAAAGAAATCACACGAAAGGGAGTCACCTTGTCTGAAACCTCG
>JAPVRG010058992.1:483-12518 GCA_029783565.1 Rhagoletis cerasi
CACCCTGTCGGAAAAATCAACCAACACCAACATATATATAATACTTCTATATGGCAGTAGCCTATATGCGCAATGTGTTTGAATTCCGAAATCAAAGGGAGATAGTTTTGTTCAAATGTGAGTTCAGCGCATGCGCAGGTTTTGTAAATGTCTGTGAATATATATGACAAATAATTTATAAAATTTGTCAATTGATTTCAGTAGCGTTTCCAAATAAATTTCGAAAAAATCATTTCACACTGGGGGTTATTTTCTCCTTTTTAAAAATTTTTTTTATAGTTATGAAAGCACACTTTAATGGAATTGAATTTCACTTTGTAAAGATCTAGAATAAAATGACAATAGAATAAAAAAATCGAGAAATTATTTTATTTTTACATGTTTAATCCAAAAACTGAGTAAATAGCATACTGGCTTACAGCTAAATAACTGATATGTATGTACATAAATGATAAATAACAATGAACCAGGCAATAAATTCATTTGTTGCTGGCACTTATTGATGGCGAAATATTATTAACTTTGTGAAGTTTTTTTCTGACGTAGTCTTTTCGTCTGTTGTTTTTTTGGTCTCAAAAAACAAACGAATGTCCAAGTAAAAACTTATAATTTGTTTACAGAGTTGTGTCCGGTGATTATTTAGTAAATCATTGTTAAATAAAGTTTCTATAGTTAAGTGATCGTCCATAATTTTTTTTGAAAAAACACTACTTGTATTTTGAAAAATTGTATTCACTAAAAATAACTTTGTAGTTCCAACTAGACATGACATAAGTACTTGTCTTAAATTTTTTTCTGAATTCAAACAGATATTACACACATCTTTTTGCACCTTCTAAGCAACGTATCCAGCCATCTTTTGGAAAACTGTGGTTTGATGCAAAATGCAAATAAGCAATTTAGAAAAAACACCCATTCTGACTAATTCACTTTTAATACAAATTTATTTGCGAATGTAAGGATATATTATTAAATTTGCCTCTCTTTTGTCCACATAAAAAACATCCATGCGACATTTTTACAATTTAATTTATGCACATTAAACTTAAGTTTTGTTTTCAAGCTAAAAATTTAACCACCACGCCACTGAGATTTGTTTTGAATTTATATATCATATTTGAATCATGCTTTCTCGGTTTTCTTTTTCTTTTCACTATATATCCGCACTGTAATGTTTTCGGATTGCACTTGCAGGTACTAGCGATATAGAAGTATTATATATGTACATATATGATTTTTGCCGAAAATTTTTTGTAAATAAACTGTGTCCGATCATTTCAGTAGCTTCCTGAAAAACAATTCTAAGCAGTTTTGGCTATTAAGAGTATATACAAATTATTTACGAGACCTTCCAGACCCATCTTTTAAAAATTACCATCTCCTGGCCGGTAGTGTACAAATGTAGTCACTAGAGAACGACCGAACTTCGGCTTCGGCCATGTTCGGCCACAAAAGTTCGGTTCGGTTTCGGTTCGGCTTCGGCAAAAAAAAAGCCGAACTTTGGCCGAACATTAATTATTGAATTATTACTACATGTACACATGCCATAACAAGTTTTTTATGTTATTTTTACAAGAATATTTATGTATGTAAGTATATGTTATTTTCTGAAATTTATGTGATTGAAACTTAAGTATGTACATTTTTTGCTTTTTTATCAAAAATAATACTACATTTTTAAAAACTCATTGCTTGTTTATTACTTGGGCCCTTGAAAATGTTCGGTTCGGCTTCGGCCGAAATTGGCCGAAGTTCGGTTCGGTTCGGCCTTAAAAATCGACGTTCGGTCGTTCTCTAGTAGTCACCATATAACAGCGTGCGACAGTCAATTTTTATAGATACATACATACATAGATTGGCGCTTACACAATATGTTAGTGTTTGGCCGAGCTCCTCCGATTTGTGGCGTGCGCTTTGATGTTGTCACACAAAGTGGGTGGCACCTACAGTTTTACGCCGACTCCGAACTGCGATTGTATTTTTATGAGAAGCTTTTTCAAAGCATAAATACGCTCGGAGGTATGCCATTGCCTGCCGAGGGGCGACCGCTATTAGAAAACACTTTTTAGTTTTAATTTTTTTTTTGATTTTGGCCGGGAACTGGGCTCAAACCCAGACCTGCGGAATGGTAGTGCGCGCTTCTAACCACTACACCGCAGCGGCCGCCTACAGTCAATTTTACATACAAAAAAAAATCAATATACTCAAGAAATCAGAGGGGCCGAATCTAGTAAAACTGCGTTTTTGGTTTTCCCTCTGGTGTCAGGTTTTTTTAAAAGGAATTTGAACAAGGCGAATTTATACAAGGTGGTGTTGGGAAGGCAGCTGACTTTTTCGCCGGGGTGAGCATACGTCAAAATGATGTGTTTGTTGTAATTTGACAATATGGATTCCGTATAATTTGTTAGTGTAATTTTTTACTTATATACGGCTAACACCACCTTGTATTATTGCACCATGAATTTGAAATTCCAAGAGTTTATTAAAAAATTCAGTGCAATGTAGAATAACAATTCTAAGAGAAAATTCTGTAAAATTGAAAAAAAAAACTAAATAAATTTTTTGGTGCAAAAGGACGAAATGGTATTAAAATATTCCTTTTAACTTTATTAGTTTTGGATACAAAAATTATATTAAAAGGACATTTTCAGTGCATCAAAAAATGTAATGTTTTCAATTCCAAAAATTTGTTTCTTTTATTTTATATCCATACTGTTATTCTACATCGCATTGAATTTTTTTAAATAATTTTTTGAATTAAACATATCCTTGAAGTTTCAAAATCCTTTAAAAATATTCTGACGCCAGAGAGAAAAACTAAAAACGCAGCTTTACTATACTTGGCCCCTGGTTTTGTAAGTATTTATGTATGTATGTATATTGTTTCGTGTGTTTTGAATTTTTTTGGTTTTTGTCGCACCGTGTAATATGTATGGAAAGTCACATCACTTTTTCACTCAACACAAAGATTTAGAAAAAGAAGTCTGATGAGGAGATGTGGTGATCTCCGAAATAGCAGCTATAACTTCTACCGCTTAGCCTTTGTTGCTTTTCCAATTTTTCCTAAAAAAAAAAAAAAAAAAAAATCGTGGTACAAAGCTCAAATAACACTGTTAAAAATAAATGTACATACGCCACATAAATAATCACAAAGATTTTTGATTTCTGCGTGTTGAGACATTTTTTTGTAATTATGTACTTCCATATGTGACTTAGGACGGTGTTATGCAGACGAACTTTTGTTTGGCAAACAAAATGGCAGTTTGTGGCGCACATGTTCTGACTTATACTTTCGGCAAATGCTGCTCATTTTGTGTTTAACAAAAAATGGTTTTAAAATGAATATTTAGTAAGTAGTTTTTAAGCAAAAAAGTAAAACCGACTTCAATTCTCATATAAAAATTTAGGAGATTCGTTAATTTCTTTATGATTCAAATATCGGAACTAACCCAAATTCGTATGGGACCACCCTTGAGGTATCACCTTGGCGAAAACGGTTAGCGTGGTCTAAAGTTATCCGGTAACATACACAAAAAAAAATATTCTGACGAATTGATAACCTTCTCCTTTTTTAAGGTCGGTTAAAAATGTGCACAAAAGTATTACTGCTAGCGTAACCGCGTTTTGTTCATATGTTTAAATGATTCTCCCAACAAACAAATACAGACTTCTGGCCGTCCACGCAAGTTTTCAATCCCCAGCACATAAAGGTTAAGGTTGAAACAGTATTTGTTGTTGTTATTGTAACAGCATAGACATTTCCCAAAGAGTTTTGGGTAATGCTGCTGGACTGCTAGCGCTTGGTCAGTTACTATCAGAGCGAGCACTTAATCCATCGTAGTCCAATTTTTCGTAAAATCTATGAAAACGTAGCATATACTTTGAATGCATGCGTTCGTAGCAATTCTGATTGAGTGATCGTATTTTCGTAGATATCACGAGCTACGATGGATTCAGTGATGGCCCTCGCCTACCGCGTTTTCTATGGTTTTCTAGTGCGCTGTCTATATTTTCTGTGATGCACTCTCCACTTAAGAATTAGCAAAGATTCATTGAATGCGACGCCTCCACTTATTTTGTCCGCTAAACACTTGCTATTGTTATCGTCACCGTATGTTATGTTTCTCACCAATTTTGGGAAAATTCTGCTGGTACGAGGCACTTTTGTTTTTTCGTAAATCTGCTTTCTTCCGACCGCTGTGGGACCTTCTTCACGACCGACTCTTCTATTTGCTGCTTTGCAACTATTGGAAATCTTACCGTTTAAAATTTTTCGTAAGTTAGTAAGACGCATGTTAGTTCTTGGCAAATCATGCATTGCATATTTATTATACAATTTCTCTTCTATATGTATATCTCACAGTATTCTATGCAACAAAAAACTGCAGCAATATTTTTGTATTTTTTTGTTTGTTTATCAGTGACTGGCGACTTTCGATACTACATATTTGTTAATTTTCAAAACTGATGGACATCCATTTGCAAAAATTCATACAATGGCAAAATCGAAACAATATTAAAATAATCGTCAATATTACATTTCATCTTCAATTTGTTTTTTTTTTAAATAATACTAATAACAATTTCTTAAACATCGAATTTTCCTTTTTTAGTGTTTATTTTGTACATTTTCCAATTACAATATTCTCCTTTTGTTAAGACTTTGTATACTTATACTTAGTTATTCATTATATTATATGTAATTAGTACTTTGCTTTCACATATGCGTATGTACATATGTATGTATATGCCTAGAATTCGGGGCCAGCTTTAACGCTGTGCTTATTGATTCCGTTGCTTCACATTGTTGCTTTTTGGATTTTTATATACGTACGTTTCGTTAAATCTATTTTTTAACTGCATTTGCATTTGCAATTAAAACCTACATAAATAAAAAAATGACAATACGCACTAAGGTGATTATCCTTCCTGCCACCCAGGTTGCATTGTACGCGTAATAATTTCCTCTTCACAATCGTAAAACGTTTTTCGATTTGAGCACTTTGTAATAAATTTCAAAAGATAGCTGGAAAAGAAGGCGCATTTAGAAAAATTCTAAAAAATGTTAAGAGCATTAATTAATTAATTAACTGACTGACTATGGACAGCTATGTATAGTATATGTATTTATGTATTGTATAATCGACACATTGACAAAATCGTTTTTAACGAGTTTAAAGTGAGTTTTTTTTTATTGTTTCATTGAATCGAAAGTATTTACACATTAACGTATAAATATATAGTTTTGAGTTGATTTGTAAACAATACCATTTTCGCTTTCATTCACATTCACTCTCATTCTACATTTGTATGTATGCCTAGCACTGTACATCTAAGCTTCAAGTACATTACCGATTTAAAAGGATTTGCAGCGAGTCTTGGATTAGCTCTCACTTTTTCTAATCTCTTCTCAATTTACAAACTAAATTTTCTCTTTACAAAGTCACATTTACATAATATTGTATAATAATGCTGAAGTTTACCTAACAACAAATAATAATTGTTTAACATTTTCTTTGCATTCACATTAATATTATTCGTACCTTAGTACAGTACAATAATTTGGTTCGAAATTTTTGGTACATATTGCATAGATGCAAACTCCTGCGATTAGGTTTCGAATTGAGCTTTTTCTCACTCACTCTTCAGCCCGATGTTGTAATGCGAGCTTATTGTTTCGATTAGCTATTTTTATTTCTATAAATTATCAATAATTAACTAGCAGGCTAGAATTTTAAATTTGTGTATTTGTGAGAGTATATTGCATGTGTATGCATATTAAAAGTTAGCTTAAATATTGAATAAGTTCTGCGATTATTTTACATTTTCAAGTTTTACTTTGGATAGTTGTTTAAAAAAATATCGCTCTGGTTTGTAGTCTTGACAGCGTTACACCATACCTCCTACCTAAATGTGTGTTTGGGTTTGCTTGTAACACAGTTTGTTACGTGACACTTTTTATGTTCACTTAACCTTTAACTGGCTTATTCGCCTGACATTTTCAACAAGGATCCAGTGCATGATTGTATTTCCCTTATAACTTCGACTCGGCGCCAGTTTTGTTAGTTTCACCTGAAAATCCTCTCTCCGCATCTTCGTGCTGTGGACTGGGTAGAGTTTTCACGATTTTTGGTACTATGGTTATGGGCTGATCTTCCTCATCCTCTACTTCCTCGCCTTGTTCTTCGTCGATCGGCGTGAGTGTATCTACTGGCATTGGTGCTTCATCGGAGGTTGTGCATCGCTTTAGACAGGGCGCCATGAAGCTGGTGATTGTGGATAGCGCGAAGAGTCCGCCAGCCATGTAGAACGGCAAATCATAGCTCTGTGTTGCATCGTAAACGGCGCCGGCAAGTGGTGATCCAATGATGGCGGCGAAGCCTCTGAACAGAATGAGCAAGCCGAATGCGTTGGTCAGTTTGTCCAGTCCTAGTAAATCGACGAGAATAATTGACGTGAGCGAAATGTAGCCGGATATGGCGGCGCCAAAGAAAATGGACATTGTCACGTAGGCACCATACGAAGAGCAAAGCGGCGTTAATGTCACAGCCACAGTCGAGATCAAGAGGCAAACGTTGTTGAGTAGGAGGGAGTCGACGCTGGGGAAATCGGCTACGTAGCCGCAAATCACCCTACCAAATGTGTTTGTTATGCCGATAATCGAGAGCAGAAACGATGCGGAGCTGTCTTCGATGCCGTCCTTCTTGGCCGCATCGACAAGATACACAAATGGCACGTACAGTCCAGCCATGCCGAATACGTTGGAGATGCCGATAAGCATGAAAACTGGATCCTTCAACAAGCTGACGTCCAGCATTGTGTTAAATACGGATTTTATAGAGTCTGGTATGGTGAGGCAGGGGCAAAGATCGTATTGGTCGCGTCCTTTTTCAGCTTCGGCCAGTGGGTCGATCACTCGCACACTTTGCATACTCTTCTCGTACTTGGTTAACGATAGAACGGAGTTTCGGTAATTGGTGAGGGACTTTTGCGATTGGTACTGTGGTAGATTTGTAACGGAGCCCGAATAGAAGATATCCTTGCGCGACATCGGTCTTACCATTTTGCCACTATCCTGGCGTTGTGAGAGCGACATTTTCGATGAGGTAAAACCCATTTCTACACCATTGCTGTCGAGGTCGCCGCGCGATGATGCCCGTATGGCAGCCAAGGATGGCTGGAAACGTTCGCTCGCTGATGTTTTGCGCACGCGATTGAAGGAAGGCACCGAACCGTTCTTTGGAAGACTTTGATGATCTGCCATAAAGGCGGGCTGTGAGGCGTTGCGCGTCATTGCGTCTGAGGAGTTATATGGGCTCGTCTCCGTCTCAGAGTTGCGGTGCGATCGCTTTCCGCTGCGCTTCACATCCAATTGACCGTTGCTGTCCACCATAGGCGGGCTCTGGGCGTCAGTTTGATACTCTGCAACTTTTGCTTCGGTGATGGTTGGCAAGGTTGAGACGGGATGTAGAGTGCCCTGCTGGGCGAGCAGCTCCAAGTTGAGGCTGGAGTGTACGCCAGGGTCGGCATTTAGTGGCATTTTCATTTTGCGCTCCATGGTGCCGTCCGGCAGCTGTACTATGAAATGCGAACCAGAGATTGAGCCGCGTTCTAGTTGCAATTGCTTCTCCTCGTACATTCGCTGCATAAGCGGCTTGACCTTCTTCTTTTTGGGATAGGTGAGCGGACGCATCATGGCACCGAAGATGGCACAATTCAAAATAAGACCAGCAAAGATGAGCAGTGCATTCTTCCAGCCGTACAACTGTAGCAAGTACGTGGCCAAAGGCGCGAAAGCAAAAGTACCAAAACCGGAACCGCACACCGCGATACCCGTTGCAAGCGACCGCTTTGTTTCAAAGTAGTAACCGACGGCCACAACTGCGGGCAGGTAAATCATGCCGAAGCCGAAACCACCGATCACACCATACGTCAGCATCAGCATATTGACTGACGTGCTCATCGTGCTCAACACAAACGCAATACATCCCACAACACTGCCGGCGATGCACACCGCGCGGCATCCAAATTTATTCGCTAACGCGGACACAATCGGACCAGCACTCAGGTAAACGCCACTCAGCAGACTGCCTACCCAGGCGACTTTGCCTTTGCCCTCGCCAAAGTAGTCTACAAATTCGCCAAGGAATATGCCAAATGTGTACGCGATGCCGTCGACAATCATGTTGCACATAAACGATGCAAAGCAGATGACCCAACCGTAACCACCGTCCGGCGGTGGAGGCAGCTCACCATACTCACTGAGATCGTCCTCGTCGTCCGGACTGGTGGCACCCTCTTGCAGGTCGGCGGTAAGGCGGGCGGCTTCTTCGCACGCAACTTCACTGTCCGTGCGATCGAATTTACGTAGGCGCGTACCAGAACCCAGAGTATTTGTATCACCCATTTTATTTTGTTTTGTCTTAATGCTACTTGATTAGATTAAGTGGCGGAATTTACTCTATAAAGACTCGTAATATTTTAAACTGAACGTCCACTTATGTTTTTTTTTTTTGTAAGTTACTGCCTTTTTATATTTTTTACGTATTTTAAATTGTGTTTAAAGCATTGGTGTGCTCATCCACACAAATGAGCTCCGAAAATTTATTTTGCTTGTGTGCTTCTTCCTGTTCTTGTTTTTTTTTATACTCGTTCTTCACTAATACAACATCACAGGACCACACTTTTATTCACCTTAAGTATTGTCTGCTGGTACTCTATGCTGTGGCGTTTTGTTTTTCTCTTCCCTTTTTACCTTTGGTTTTATACTTTCACTTTTTCCCTAAACGAACGGTTCTAGTGCGGCTTTTGTTTGCAGTTTTATCTTTATTATGTGCGTAATTTTATTACATATATTTTTTTGTAAAAGCGCTCGAGAACTTGCGACCACGATTATTGGTGGCCAATTGTCGCGGTTCAACAAAGTTCAATATTAATTTAAATTTCTTCCTTTTGGATTTCGGCGCTGTTTAAGCTTTATCTCACTGACTGGCGGCGGCTGACTTGTCGCAGTCTCACTGACTCCGCACGTTTGTTCGCTCGTACTGTTGGTTACTTGGCTGGCTGTCTTGCCTGGCTGGTTGCTTGCTTGGTGTTGGGTGGTAGGCCGCCACAGCACTATTGCCGCTCTTCGCTGTCGTACGACGCGGCACAACTGCTGAGTTTTGAGTTGTGTGTCAGCAGTAGCAGCAGCGCCAGTCGGCGGGAGTAGTTGCGTTCTCCTTCAAGGGTGGCTGAGCGAGGAGCGTCTGCGTCTGCAAGCGTGTGAGCGGCGCACGTATGCCAGTTTCGACCGGCGAGAGCGTGGTCTCAGCGCTCCCAGCGTTTAATGCTCAGAGTGCTGCGAACACTACGCTCGAGGTTGGAGTGCGACCAGTGTGCTAGAGTGTGTGTGTGGGTTTATATGTATTTTCTATTGATATTATTTATTTGATAATTTCTTGATATTCTTTTTCGCTTTTTCACTTTTTCACTTTGTTTTGTTGTCGTTATCGAATGGAATGGTGACTGTATTGCTGTTTTATTTTAGTGGTGTTTTTGTGTTATTTGCTTTTGACTATTTGTTCGTCGTGCGGTGTTTGGTTATGCGCTGCAGTTACTATGCAATGCCTGCACTTGAGCTGTTTGTGTTTTATCATTTATTTTATGTGCTACCGGAGTGGCGACTTTGTATAAAAATGCTGAAATTTTGAAGTGATATTACACTATTTTTTTTGTACAGTTCTGTGGCTCTATTTTGTATGCATAATAAATTGTTTGAAAAATGAGTTATGGAAAAACTGACGCTCACGCTACTAAAAAGTTATGCTAATGGCTAAGAATTTGCAATGAAATGCTTTAGAAATTAAGCAAAAAAAGTTCGTCACAATTTCTATTTGCAGTGCAGTTGTTTTGTTTTTAGTTTATTATTCTGTTTTTTTTTTGTTTGTGTCTGTGTGTGGCTTATTAAAAAATCGTTGCTTATTGCTGCGTAGTAATTTTAAATATTGCTTATATTTTGATAAATAAATTTTCCAAGCATGTCGACTCTTTATTCGGCTGTGTTGTGTCTTGCTGATTTTCCACTTGCGGCTGCTTGTACGCTTCTGGGTGTTTGTTTTGTATTTGTGTGTGTGTGTGTGTGTGTGGGAATTTACTTTGTCACACACTTTTCAGCTTTTCATTAAGTAAACGCTTTTTCTGATATTTTATTATTTTTTCGCCAATGTGATCATTTTATTATTTTTTCGCCAATGTGCATCACCAGCAGCCATCCATGGCTGCTACTTTTGCTACGCTATTTTTCGTTTTTAATTTTGTTATATGTTTGTATGTGATTTTGAGTATTTTTATTGTTGTCTGTTGCCAATTGCTGCCTCTTTCTCCTCGCTTCTGCTTTCGCTAATGTGTTTTTGCTTTTAAGCGCTTGGTGTAATTTGTATTTTTAGTATAAATTTGTTGGTGTTGCTGTGGTTCTTGAAATACTTCAACGATTTGGGGCGTATTTGCAGTTTGTGTTTTGGTTATTTCTTGGTGTGCTTTTTTCTTATGTTACTCTCGATTTTCATCTTCCATTTGAGTTTGCATTGACAGCAAAAGGAAAATGTGCAGAAGAACCGTTAATATTTTACCCTTGGCTTTAGCGCATAGAAGCAGCTCGCGAGATATTTTTCTTTATTGCAATGACAGATACTTCCTTTCCTCTTGCTTGCCCACTTCCTTCCGTTCTTCCCTTTTTTAACGTTGTTGTTGTTTCTGCTGCTCTTGCTGCTGCTGCTGCTGCTGCTGCTACACGTCGTCATGTAATAGTGAATATTAAGCGTTTTTAAATGAATTAATTGTTTGCTTGAGTACTGGTTTTCAAGTGCATTCGTTTTGGCCAACTCTTGTCGAAATATAATACATTTTAAATAACAACAAACGCGCACTTGTGCTAATTTTTTTCGCTCTGAAATCTAAAGGCTCATTTTCCGCATTTAAATGATTGTTCTGTCCCGTTACGTTTGTGTGCGTGCGTGTGTGGTGTTTTCTCCAATTTTCCGTTTTGTTCTACGACCGCAAAATTTCCGTTTTGCTATTTGACAATGAATATTTAATTTTTCGTTTTATACAATCATACTATAAGCCGTGTGTGTTAGCCGAGCGAATGCTCCGTTTCGTTCGACGCGTGATCGATAAATGTTTTCAACAAAAAACAACAATTCCACGAGCTTGTTACAAAGAACGTTGTCGCCACAGTCGCAGCCGCAGTCGCTGTCACTGCTTCGTCTCTGCTGCAGCTGCCACTGTTGCTGTTGCTGCTGCCTTTAGTTTTGTTTAGTATTCGCCGTTGTCGCCTCAGTCGTCCCAACGCCTCCGTTGCCACTATTAAAGTTTCTGCCCCCTATGTGTGTTTGCCCCACATCTCCAACACTCCACACCGACAATTGAATTTTTGATTAATTTGTAATATTAGCTGGTAATTTGCTTTGTTTTTCTATACTAAATATCTACATACGTACATACAAGTAAGTATGCGCTACTATTTGGACGATTTTTCTCGCCACAAAATGGCTGCTGCTTAATTTTGGTTATGACGTCGTGACGTAGTGACGTCGCCGTTGACGACTCACACGTCGCTGGCGCTATTTGTCGCTGCAAACTAATTTAAATCAACTTTTCGCTTTAATATTTTAGCTGGAAAAATATTAATTTTGAAAAGAATGACTATTGTAGTTGGCTAGTTTGGTGGTCTGCCAGTGTCGCACTGTACCAACAGAAACAGAAATCACTCTTCGCTCGGTCGTAGCGCTGCCGACTATCAACTGACCTGACTATGAAACTCGCAAATGCACACACCTCATCGGAAATCATTCTGTGCAGCGCGCGCGCAAACTGTTATACGAATTCCAAAAGAAGATGGATGTTGGCGGGCGACTGTCTTCCGCAACGGTGCAAGGGTACGCATACGTAGCGTCATACCACCAACCGAGTGTGTATGTGTATGTGCATATGGGTGTGCGTTCGTATTTATGTAAATGTGTATGCCTATGGGAATTGTTTGTGCTTTACCGCTG
>JAPVRG010059073.1:10002-31262 GCA_029783565.1 Rhagoletis cerasi
ATTGTTCGTTCCCAAGAATGAGTCCGCTTAAAGGGAATATTCGCTTATTAGAGCGTCCGTCTGTGAGAGCTTTCACTGTACTGCAAGCACATTACAATTTTATGTACATGCAAGTATGCTCATACACCACACGTATGTACGCCTGCAGGTATAAATATGTAGAAATATCTGCAAAGCCTTTGATAAATGTCACTCATACGCACCCGCATACAAAAACTATTCAATGATAATAGTATGTTTAAACAATACTGTAACGAATTCAAACAAAAGAAGTAAAATGTGCACAATTAAGCTTAATAGTGCATAAATGGTGATAAATGAATGAAAAACTAAACACCCACAATAAATGTTGTTTACATACATAAACACTCACACAATTTCGAAGTCATGAATTATTCTATATAGTGCCACCTGTGCATAACAAGTAAAGGTTTTGCTACGGCAGACAGAGATTGTAAAAGGATAATTATGCATGCACATAAAAATATGGAAAGTTCTCTATGAGGGAAAATTATCTCAAGGAACATATTGTTGCAATCTTTCGCCAGCATACAGTCAAAGCATACAATAAATAAATAGAAAGGCAATTACAAGAACTCGATTGCATGAAAACTGCAACACAATAACAGTATGTATCGAAAAGTAGTTGGTGTTTAGTATGGAATGTTGTGAAATCATAAGCAATAAAGTACTGGGACAAAAGGCGACAGAAACTGACTTTGTGTTATTGGCAATAGACGAGCGGGCGGCTGCGTTGCTTTATACTAATTGAAATCAATAAACACTTGATGCATTCAAATCACATACATATGTATACGAGTATAGGCAAATGTTGCATTCTTTGTAGTTGTACAATGTTTGGTGTCAACAAATAAGTCCATATACTACTTGTGTGGCTGTGTGCCAAATCAGTGGTTGTAAGTACCGTTGTTGCTGTGGCCATGACAATGGCATCAGGCTCTGTCATTAATGGTGCGTACATGAAAACACTGTAAGAAAAGACCGATGTATTTTGTATACGTTCTAACCTTAACCGTTTTTACAATTATAATTAATATAAAGATTATTTAATTAAATATAATACCTGGCGTGCTTTTCTGCGGCTTAAAAGCATTTTTTTTATTAGATTGAAATGGCAGAACTCTCCCTACATGCAGACAAAGAAAAAAGCTGTTTTAATAACAAGTGGAGTTGTATTTCCCTATCCATGTTTCGAGCTCGTTTGGGTACAAGCCACTTTGCTGACGCTATGAATTTTGCCCAATGCGCTGTTTTCACATGGGAAATCTCTGCAGTGCTTTGTAATCTTCTTCTGCTTAGTTGCCGAAAGTGGGATAAAAGGTGTTGCACATTTTCTTCTTCTCCTACAATCTTGCAACAACGACAAGGGTCAGGCCAGGCTCTGACGTCGTTTTTAAATTCTTCGGCTTTTCAGTAAATCCTAAATCCTTCACTTATCTAATGAAAACGGTTCTGCCGGATCGGCAAAATTGGTGTTGTGTTTTGACAGTACACGATCGAGCGAGTAAATATTTTCTATATATTTTAAACTATACGTAATAAATTTTGACTACTTACGCAGGCGTGTCCGGTGAAATTTCACCTATGTTGAAAAATACTTTGATATACTTACCCAAAAAGAGAAGAGTATAGAAAAGAAGAGAAGAGAAGAGAAGAGAAGAGAAGAGAAGAGAAGAGAAGAGAAGAGAAGAGAAGAGAAGAGAAGAGAAGAGAAGAGAAGAGAAGTATAGAAGTTTCACACAAGTACACAAAACTTCATTCATGAAATTCAAATTGGGTTAAATTTCACTCGAACATCGGATGAAGGTTAACTTAATTTGATTTCCTTTAAATCAACAAAAATAATCTTATTTTTTTAAAATATAAATGCTTGTACCCTATTAATGAATTCTGAATAAAAACAATCTTATTTATGCATTAATTTTTTTTTTTCTATTCAATCTAAAAAGTTCTGAATGGGTGAAATTTCACCCACAAACATTTTATATGTGATTTTTTTTGAACATCGGATGAGGGTTAAGGTTACTAGAGCCATTTATGTTAATGGGATAATGAGAGCTGTTATAACAACATGACTGGATATCACTCCTTTTGAATAATTTATACATCTTTGAGAAGAAAAAACATTGGAGATTTTGTATTTTGTCCATAAATGCACCATTCTTTGTGCACAGAAATACAAACACGATGATGATGAAAGAATTAGAAAATAGTCACGCTTTAGAAGAGATCTTTGAAGAGAGGCAGACACGATGCGGCATTAATTCAAGAATTATGAATAGTTTCAGGAAATGTGTTTTTTTAGGTTAAGGGCTCTCGTGCATTCCAACCGATGTCATATATCGGTAACTATTTCTCAGATTACTTACTCATAGTGACGAGGACGTACGCTGAGGCCCCTTCATAAAGGGGGAGGATCAAAACTCACTTTTGAAATGTTGGTATATAAGAAAACAAATTATATTACCAGAGTCACAACAAATCACAACATCGCAAAAACGTAAGGTTCCAAAGTGCTACCAGTGGCACTAATTTTTCATTAATTTTTCCCGATATCGAAAGCAAGTTAATGTGTGTTATAAAAAATGTTTATTTTATGTTTATAGACAATATTGGCTAAGAATGCATTATGCTGGTGAGAAAGCAATGTATGTTGATTTTTCTACAATTTTATATCATTATTTATTTTCATTAGTTTCGGAGATGTTGTAGTATGAGCTATTTATTTTAAATTTTTAATTTTTTTCATAGTGAGTTTTTTTTTGAATCCTTTTTTAATATATAGTTACCACAATATGAGAAAACGAGTATATTTTGCATATGGAAACCTTATTATAGAAATTTCTATGTATATCCAAATAAGAGAGTAAAACCCGGTTTGGGTCGAGGAAATGTATCGCTAGATTTTTCAATAAGACTTTTAAGTGAATAAGTGAATAATGCATTGTGAAAAAATTATAAAGTCAACACTTTATATTAGTAATAATAGATTGGCGCTTACACAAAATGTTAGTGTTTGGCAGAGCTTATCCTCCAATTTGTGGCATGCGTCTTGTCACACAAAGGAGAGGGGCCTACAGTTTTACGCCAACTCCGAACGGCGATTTTATTTTTACGAGAAGCTTTTTCAATGCAGAAATACACTCTAAGGTTTGCCATTGCTTGCCGCGGGGCGATCGTTGTTAAGAAGATACATTTTTTCTATAATTTTTTTCCGATGTTGCTCGGACCAGGGCTTGAACCCAGGCCCCACGGAATGATAGTGCGCACTTCTAACGACAACACCTCAGCGGTCGCCAATAAGGTCAGTTGTTTAGATAACAAAATTTTTATTTCAATTGTAACAATTTAAAACTATTTTTAATTTATATAATTTCCATTCCTTTCAGTTGTTTAAAAGTTCGGTTTGGAATGGAGTTAATTAGATTTTGGGGGACGACACCAAGTGTTACAAATTGCTTTCTTTGTTTATTACATTACTCCGTGTACCTGGCTAAAAGCAGTCTCCATAAGTTCGCCATTAAGTTTTGATCAGGCCCCTTTTTATTTCCTTCAGTACTGCTGCATGCCCGAAAGTAATTGCCCTCCACGTATTGGCCACTCTGAGTCTGAGAGCGCTCTTTGCGGCCGTACCATGGATGAAAATATGCAGTAAAGTAGCGAATTAAAGTACAGTGGCTCCGCTGGCTTGGTCATATCGTTCGAATGGACACAAACGCTCCAGCCCTGAAAGTATTCGACTCAAATCCCGTTGGTGGTAGCAGAGGAAGAGGGAGACCACCTCTGCGTTGAAAAGACCAGGTGGGGAAGGACTTGGCTTCACTTGGCATTTCCATTTGGCGTCAGTAGGCACAGAAGCGAAACAACTGGCGTGCTTTGTTGGACTCGGCCAAAATCGCTTAGGCGGTTGCAGCGCCAATCAAGAAGAAGAAGAAGCATTTAGGTAGATAAACAAGGCAATATACTGGATAAATATTAGACCCACATTTCATGTTATTTTTTTTTTTTAAGAAAAAATATAATCTCAATAATTTCAAAAAATTAGTCTTCAAAAATAAAACATAATGAGCAGGAAAAAAATATAAGATCACTTACTTACTCCGTAAGTCACAGACTCCGTTGGTAGAACACTGAGCTTGGATCAAGGTGCGACGTACAGAAAATATTCAAATTAGCCAATGTATGATATAATGAGTTCTATCGGAAGGGAGTTGGGAATAATGAAAATAGTAATGAAAAGAACGCAGGCCAAAAATGTGTCATGCAAGGACTTTGTAGTCAACACTGAATATTCGTGCGAGGCAGCTAGGCTCAAGTAGTTATTATCTTAATCACCTACTTTGCTTAATCTTATAAGTAAACCTAACGAAAAGTAGACGAGGAATTAGTAGCGGATATTTTCATTGTGATTTTTTGGGCTGCAAAAACGTTACGAATCTCAAGTTCATAAAAACTATATTAAGATAGGTAAGATAGAATAAGTAACAAATAGCGTAAATATAAGCCACCTGGAGTGGAAGGCATTTCCCTAATCATTTCATTGACGACAGTATCTTAATTTTCTAAGGGCCGCTTTCTCAAGAAACTTTAAACATTTATCTACCCTGCAGGCAAAAATTTTGTTCTCATAAAATGTGTTTAAAGGGTACATATACTTGAGAAAACAGCCCTTAATCTTATTTTGAATTTTGTAAATATTAAATGTAATTTTTTAACGTGTCCCTAAGCATCTGCGCTGACAACAGTCTCGGCCTCATTGACATTCATACAGTGCATTTGATCGGCCTTATCATTGTTATTGGCATGGCTATTTCTATTATCATTGCAATTTTAGTTGCACTCATTGTTGTGTCACTGATGTTGGCATTGTTGATAAAATGGCTACAGTCGTTTGCGGAGTTATTCGTGTTGGTATTGCTGTCGTCGTTGAGCTATTTTTACCCGCACATATATACTGTTTCAATTTGCCCTTACTCGTTGTTTCGGTGTAAGCTTAAAACCGCATTGTGCCATATTGACGGTATAAAAATAGTACAAAAGCAACAACAGAGACAATGTACAAAATCACAAAAAAAAAGCTATAAATATGTAGTCGAAGTGCGATGGACGCAATCTGAACATTGCACATTTCCACACATGTGGGTTTATAAGTAAAAATGTATAAATGTATGTGCTAATGCATCCAAAGATAGTAACAGCAACAAAAATAGTGTAGGATACTTCAACAATGGCGGCAAATAACGCCAATAGTAGTCGCAGCAAAACAAGCAGGCAGGCAAACAACAATTTTTACAACAATAACAACAACAATTGTAGTACATGCTAAAGAGAAAATTATACTTGCAACAACATTTACATGTGTGAATCGAAATTTATTTGCCAATTTCTTTGGCACAAATGTTGTTGATGCCATCTTTGCTCCACTTCACCGCCAAAGCTAGTTTTCCATGAGCTGAACAGCAGATATATTTTTGTATTCGAATGAATCGTAACGGCTATCAGGCGCCTATATGTATGCAAAACTGTCCGTTCTTTTTTAAACACATACACCCATCCATAGTGGATATGCAGGCATAGTTCACATCCCCCCTGGTTCTTCACGTTTGTTATGGCGCTCGCTATTAGTAAGCAGCGGTCTGGCTAATGTATGACAACACTCAATGCTTACAAAATATGTTTCCACACATACATACATGTACTTACGAGATTGTATAGTTGCGTATGCATTTCTTTGCTATTGTTATTGTTCTCGTTGTTGCAACCACAGCCGAATGCCATATGCCACATTTTCTGTGTAAGTGCATGGCTAACTGATTGGTAGCACCGATGTTACACAAAAACCGCAACAACATCGTATGACCAATGCCATTTGCATGGTTGTTGTTTAAGTTGAGCACAAAAGTGAAGAATGAGAAGTCGATATTGGTTGGTATCGATGATGTTACTGCTGTTAGTGTTGCTGTTGTTGGCGAGAACATTTGTGCATGTTGTTAGACTGGTTGTTGATGTTAATCTTCATTGAAGACACTGGAATAAAGAGTGTGTATTTTGGAGATGAACTCAGTTGAAGGCTAAAACTTCGTTGGTGGCACGTTTCAAATTGAAAGATTTTAAATGAGTATAAACCAAATAACCCCTAAATGGACAAGATCATAAATATGTGTATAGATAGCTTTTCGGCATGCTAACCTTTTTAAAGAAATGAAATGAAAATATTAGCACCCTAAAATTTAGAACTGTTTTGGCTTTTTTTCCTTCGTTTATTTAATGTTTATTTAATGTTTATTAATGTTTATTTTCTAAAAGTCTAGCTCATTATATAACAAACACCATATAAACCCACATTTCAAACTTTTTACAAACATTATAAAAATTCAACACATTTTCACCAAAACTTCAAAATTTTTAAAATAGTTTTTGATATGCAGTTTATAACCCATTGAATTTTAGTAAGGTAAAGTGCAAGTTGGGAGTTAAAAAAAACTCCGTTAAGTTTAAGGCTAAATCTTTTATGGAGTTACTTCTTTCCATTAAAGTAACACACATTTTTTGTAAATATGAACGAAATCGGACCATAAATACAGGTTTTCTAAATATCTCGTCTCTTGCGCCACCCAGCGGATTAGTTTATCTTTCATATTGCATTGTCATCGGGTTCTGAACTAAGTCTGAAATTTCGAGTCTGTAGCTCATCGTGAAGTTCGTAAAAAATTGATTTCAAGATTTGATTACACACAGGTGAAGCTTTATAAAAGCCTGTAAAAAGTTTGAAATTTTGGTGTGAATTTGCTGAATTATTATACACAGTTTGAAATAAAGATTTATATGGTGTTTATTATATAAAAGGAGTTAGACTTTTATAAAAAATTAATAAACATCAAATAAACAAACGAAAAATAGTTAAAACTGGTCAAAATGTTGAGGTGCTATTTTTTTGCCGACACTGTAAATCTGTTCAATATTTGATCCACCCTGGAATTGCAAACAATTTAGAAGCGGTGGCGTATGAGCAACGTTTAGACGTTATATCGAAGATCCAACACAACCAAACATTGCCCTTTTTCTAAATGAGAGACTCCGAGGATGTTAAGAGAATAATGTTAATTATGTTACAGTGATGTAATAAAGAGTGTGTGGTCAACTATTAAGATAATTAAGATGAGTAATAAGAGCGTAGTAAAGAGAAAGGGTAATGGGTGAGGTCAGTATGTGACTATATGAATGTAACAAAGTTTGACAGTGGAATAACCCAATTTTTTTTCGTATTTAACACTTTGTCACTATTTTCTAAACTAGCCATCCAAAAAAGCCAAAATGGGATTTCTCGCGATTGTTTTGTCCAAAAGAACCGTCAAATTAAAAAAATTAAATTTTTAAATGGAATTTTGGGTACATACACGGTTTTACTTCTTCGGTAAAAAAATCAGCTAAAATTAAATTTTTATCTTTAACTTGATGCAATAATATGAAAAATAATGAAAATTGTAGTTCCTGCTCAAATTATTTCGCCACTGAAATAAAAATTTGCATATAGTAGTTTTTGTAAATTGACAAATACAGATCTTTTGTATGCATGACTAAATTTTTTGTGTTTTTTTTCTTATTGCTCTTTAAAAATTTGTTTGTCTTATTTGTTGTTGCTATATATAATTTTTGGTTTTTTTCATTTTTTTTTTTGTCATTTATCAAAATATATAAATTTTGTTTTAGCCCCTCACTCCTTATTTCAGCTCCTAATTTAGAGGTTATAAGACCCTATCGAGCGTATTGTGTGAAAGACTGAAATCCACCGTAAAACGAACTGATTGGGCCTTATCAGCGTGGCTTTAGAGCTGGTAAATCCACCGTAGACCAGGTATTCACTATACGCCAAATTTTGGAAAATACCCGAGAGAAGAGAATCGACACTCACCATCTATTTGTCGACTTCAAAGCCACTTTAGACAGCACGAAATGACGTTTCTCCACGAATCTAATACGGCTGTGTAAAATGACGTTGAGCAATACCACCAGCTCCGTCAGGATTGGGAAGGACCTCTCCGAGTCGTTTGGTACCAAACGAGGTTTCAGAGAGGGCGATTACCTGTCGTATGATTTCTTTAATCTGATGCTGGAGAGGATACTAATAGCTGCATAACTTTACTTGCTTTTCTTTTTTTAGTTTAACTAAATCATTTCTGAATTGTCTTTCTTTAAATTTTTAGTTTTTTTTTTAATTTCATTTAATTTTTACACTTCTTTTATTTTTTATTTAATTTAATTTTTTTTAATTAAAGTTTCTTTTAATTTTTAGATTTTTTTTCATTTTTAGAAACTTGTTTTAATAATGTTTCTATTTTTTTAATTTATTTTTTTACTTAATTTTCTTTTGAATTTTAGTTTTTGTTGTATTAAAAATAGAAATATTTTTTTTATTTAATTTAATTTTTAGAAAGTTGACTGCCAAGAGACAAACAGAATAACGCTTAGACCTCCTCGCTAGCAGATCCTTCAAATAGTCTTTCGAAAGACAAAAAAAAAGCTTTCAAGTTAGTTACCAGAATAGCCAATTGTCTTACGAAAGACTCTTGTCTTCCGAAGGACTGTAGGGTGTTGAAAAACAGTTGCCAGAATTGCAATGTAGGTCTCATGGTAATGGTATGTAGGAAGCCTTCAGCCTTTTTAAATTTATTTCCATCTTAAAAATTCTCGACAGTTTGAATTAATTCCGCTCATTTCCCACTGTACGTCGCCTTGCAGCTTGTGAAACGGCCATGGTGACAACTTGATAGAGCTAAATGGGTGATAAATGTGTGTTGTTTTGGTGTTGGTAGACCAAGGCGGAAAACTGACTGCAAACACCAGTAAAGGCCTCCAAATGCATACATATTTATTTACGTACTTATGTGTGTACTTTTGTTTATGATTACGGTTTTTCCAGCAAACGCGTGTGGGTGTTGGTATTTGGGCAGCAGCGCTCAACTATATCTACAATTACCATGCGGGTGCTTGCCTGTGCATTCGAGAGAGAAACAAAGAAATATGTGCGCCTAAAAGCTCATCATCATAGCGTATGCAAGTATGCATGTGGAGATTGTCAACAGGGCGTATGAGTAACATTTTTCGAATTGTGACAATGTTTGGAAGTAGCCGCGGAAACACGCATATATTTACGTACATACATGTGCACATACCCAGCAAAAATCTGGAATCGCTTCTTGTAGTAACGGATGTGGAATCAAAATAAATTGGTAAGCGCTTCCCCAATCGCTTCTAAAAGGCATTACTTTTACATGGGCATGTCATTGGCGGTAATGGGTTAATGAAGCGAAAGACAGTTTAGACGTTGCCACTTAATCGATTCCAAATTTTTTGCTGGGAACGTTTTCTAGAAGGTTTTACTTTAAAAAGTCTAAACAGTTTTTCACTTCTTTAACCCATTACGGGGAAGGCAAACTCCTCTGCAAGCCATTACCGCCAATGACATGCCCATGTAAAAGTAATGCTCTCTGGAAGGTAAAGAAGAAGCGCTTACCAACTTTAATTTCGATTACACATTCATTTCTGAGGTAATTGTGTTCTTGCTGGGTACTTGTCATGTGTGAATGAATTGTAAATGCTACAAGACTTCAATAGCCTCGCATTTACTATTTGCTTTTGTTTTGCCAAATGGTATTCAGGGAGTGAACTGAGCGCTTTCGATGAATAACAAAATAAGTGAATATTAAGTACATCCCATTGTTGGTACGAGGCTTTATACGCGACTTACGAACATATATGTAAACCTATAAAATTTTGCCTAACATGGACATGTACGCATGCGTAAATTATTGTTTTTCCAGCGCTGAATTTATTTCATACAAATGACTGTAGCGGAAGTTCCTTACAAATATTTTTTGTCAGCGCAGTTTGTTGGTAGGAAGTTAATAAATAAAGAAAAAAATGGGAGAGCAAAAAAGGAAATAATTGTACTCGCCACTGTCAATGCCATTTTGTAGCTAGATTATTTACTTGGCTACACTGTTATAATGCTTATCTACGAATTCGACGAGCAGCAGAAGTAAAAGCCAATAGAGTTGGCGCTGCCAAGTCCCTGTTCGGCTACTTTCTTCTTGCCACCATTGTTTGTTGGTTCTATTGTGTCATTTATAATACTTTATGATGTTTGCCATTGAACTTTGTGCGTTATAAGCATAAACTATGCAATGCAAAGATTTCATTTCTATCGCTTGGCATTCGAATAGCTTCTATCTTCATCAGCATTAAAGGGAAAAAGAGGGAAAAGCAAACAAAAAAAGATAAAATTTCAACGCATTCTGTATATGAAGTTGGCAAGGAATGTTTGTGCATACTTGTGCACACTCCACTCCACTGCTCGCATACTTGGCACGCACTGCATTTACTTATACGCATAGTCGAGCGCTTTGAATCGTCAAAAGCTATTCAGCTTAGCAGCTTCACCTTCACCAAATTCACTTTAACCAATGTCAACCTACTACAGCTAAACTCGGAGACTCAATTGTGTTAGTGCAGGAATTCTGCGCAAATTTGCTGGCGATTCTTCATGCTTCTGCTACTGCTGCTGTCGCTGTTACCACTGGCAGACACTTTACCCCAGCGCCAGCGCGTTCATTGTTGTTACGTAATTGCATTCCGCTATCGCTGATATTTATAGCTCCCCATGCGGTCAAGTATTTATTCTTTGGCAACACATTGCGAGTAGCAGATGATGCTTTTTCCATTTGCTAAACATTTTTGTTGTTCTGCTTTTTATTTTTTTCATGCAGCATACAATGAAGTCAACCACAAAATGAACAATTGTGGCAGGATTGTGATGGTTGTGCTTCTACACGGGTAAAAACTTACCTTCGCATACAAATACGCAAGTCAATATGTATGTAAATCTGTGGTGAAAAATATAAAAATTATAACTCTCAATAAATTGTTCGAAGGAATTTTTTAAGAAATATTCAAAACTTCGGGGTACCTAGCTTTTGTACACGTTATTGTTCTTAAATTGTTGTGAAATACTATCGGGAGAGCTATTTCGTAAATCTAAGTAAACATTTGTATAGAATGATTTTGTTTGGTAAACAAAACTAAAAAATGTTAAAAATGGAGTTATAAGCTTTGTACCTGACACCACAAGCATACATGTGCGCATACCTTTGTCGGTAGAATTGCTGATGGAGCGCCAGTTTTTGGTTGCGATTTGTGGTTTGGAAGAAATTAACGAAAAAGAAAAACCAAAATATGAAACGAGTAAAATTTGGGTGATGCAAAAATGTGGTTACTTTTATGGCATATCAATATACTAGTAAAAATGGCAAGCTAAATCGAAAACTATGGCAATAACAATTTTCAGCGACATGAAACCACAAATATTGCTGCTATAAAAGTATTGAAGCATCCCAGTGGAGTTACAAAATTGTGTCACTTGAGCACCTTCACGTATTGTTAGAAGTTTTAGGCATTTTTATTTGAATTTTATACCCAAAAATACTTCGTATCAGAAAATTGGAGAGTTCTTTTGAAGCTCTAGTAACAACAAAGCGGGCAGGTTTTGGCTCAGGTTATGCTTGATACAATTATGGGAGCTATTGTTTTTTGTTTCTCACAACTGTATGACCGATAGGTAGCTTGTATGTATTTGTTTAACTTTTTATTCAAAAACTGAGTCTTAAGTGATTTTCTAGATATTATTTTAAACAATAAGTATTCGACGATGAACTTCGTCCAACTAATACTGATATCCTTATATTTCTTGACGAAAGGTTTTCAATCAACTTTCCATCTCGAACTTGATTAACATGGACTTTATTTATATGGAATGGAAACACGGTTGAAACTCAAAACAGAGTTATATGGCAAACTTCGATTTTCACTTTTTACGGTACGTCACAAACAAAATTGATGTCCTATGGGTTTGCGTGCATGCGTCAAATTGAGGCGTGGAAATTCCCAGTCATTCCCACAAACTTTCATTGACTGGCTATATGTTGGGTTGATAGGCATATCGAAGGCCAGAAGCACGAGAATCACAGCCTTTTGCACTTGATTCGTAAATTCGTTGGAATCATCTGGATTCGCAAAATCAAAAATATATTATTTTTTGTACTTTTTCTCGATAATGGTCGCCTCGATGACGTTGCTTATTCGAATTTTACCATCCGAAGAAGAGGATGATGAGAAGGAAATCGAAGACGAAGATGATAAAGACTTGGATGACGATATCTTAGAAGAGAGTATGGTCCAAGCGCATGCGCGAAGGCCCCACCAACACGTATCACAAATGACGATGCAACTGCACTATCGTCAACATTTTTCTCATAACAATACTTATCCTAACAACACAAACTATCTTCCTACAATTTCATATGAGCCTGTCAATCCGGCTCGAAGAACCAGGGTGGTACTCACCTATAGTTACCATTGGCCACAGTGCCCTTCCACCATTTTTGCTTGAATAAATATTTCTTTTTATATAAATACATGCAAACATACTGGTCTCCCCTCTCACTGAGTTATTCATGGTCCTTCGAGCCGGATATTTGCGGCTATTGTTACATCCACTAGACGATTGCTAACACCAGGCGCCTAAATGCATGCTATGTAATGCTGCATGTGCAAAAATTTCCCTCATTATATTTATGAAATTTTTGCACATGCACTTCTCAACTGCCATGTAATAAAACTTTCTTAAGTTATGATTTGATGGCAGTTCAAAGTATGCTCGGCCTTGTCTGGTGCATTTTTTGGACAATGCTTCCGAAGTTTTTTGCGGACTCTGCATGACTTTTAATCATGCAAAGGTGGTACTTAGCTATAGTTACCATTGGCCTAATCACAATTTTTGCTTGAATAAATATTTGTTTATACATACGTTCCATTACACAGTCGAGCTTGATTAGCGTTGCCCAACATGATGTTGGCTGATCCTAATTTCACTTGCAAATTGTGAGATGGATGTATAGAGAATTCAAAAATTCTATGGGATAGTTGACTTCTTGGTCAGGGATGAAAACTGTATCAAAATCTGTATTGGAATAAAATTTTGAATGGTCATCGACATTTTTGTTTTTAGGACCCAATTTAATTCGTTCACTGAGCCAACTGCTGTTTTTATAGTTTTACTATATGTTCGAGCAAACACGTCGAATCGATTGTCCTTCGATTCGATCAACCAGTAGAAATTAGTGGGCACTGTGATCAACTGCAACTTTTCCATCTGTTTCACACAACTACATGTCTGATATGCTGCCACAACTCTGATGATTTTAAGTATGCGCGTAGTGCGGTTCATCGTAAAATAAAAGAAAGCGTCTGACGAAAATCTCCAGAGTCGATTTCTGGCTTGTGCAACATTTTAGGAAGTGATTTATTTTGTAACGACCTTTCGTCATCCCTTGTCAAATTTCGTTCCAAAATACATCATACACCAGGGTGGGTGTCAGTAACAACAACAACTAAAAAGCACTATTTTAAAAAGTGTTATTCTCATAGCGTTCGCCCCTCGAAAGGCAATGGAAAATCTTCTGGCTTCACAGCAAAAACCATCTACCGTTCCTAACCGACGTATATTGGAGGAGAAGCTGGGCTTAACGAAAATTTGAGCGCTTAGTATTTTTTATTTTAAATTCTTAAGTTCAAAACTTGCACGAGTACAAATGTATGGAAACATTTTCATAATAGTAAACTATTTTAGCCCTAGAGTTCAATTTCTTAACCAGAGCATGTTAAGTTTTATTTTTTTTGTAGGGAGCAGAAGTTGTATTTTGTCCGAGTTAACGCGCAGTGCCCTCTGCATAAAGTTGCACAGCGCAATGCAGCGTCTGTGGGAACTTGCCTTTGGTGCACCCAATGCTATTTCCCGCAAAGGAGATTTCGCCGTTTCTTTTCAATTTCAAAGAAGTGGCGAAAACATGCTACCGTGGGGTGTTCCTCTTGTCACATGCCTTGAAACCTGGCTCTCACCTACATTCGCCGTCATCACACTGCCTATAAGCTTTTGCCATATAAATTCCACCAAAGGATTATTCACTCCGAACTCCGCGTTCAGTGCCTCGGTCACAAGACAATAGTCCTGAAAACAGAGTATGAAACGCGATCTCCGTGAACTTTCAGCAATCGGCTGTCGTTGGTTAAAGAAATTTGAATACTGACTATTCTCTTTAGGCATTTAATCACATGAGAGGAGAGGTTGATTGGCCTAAAATTCTTCTGAATCCTTGTTGCATACGAGGCGTAGAAAAGACATTCAATGTCGTAGTTCTAGCCTCCACAGCATACAAAATGGCGTAGACCAAAGCCAATTGATTGTGTTGGCACCTCACGTTTGATTCAGGATGTCATTACCATCAGCTGCTTTTGCGGCATTCAGGAAGTTTTAGTTCTCTCCTAAATCTCCACTATAAAAATCGTAATACCCTTGTCCTTTAAACAAATTTAAGTTAACTCTGGTACAGACATATTTAAAAAAATAGGTATTTTTAAGGCCCATTTGATTTTTGTCTACAAAACTTACGATATTATTTCGAGAGTGCATTAAAAAAAAGCACATTGAGGTGCTTTTTTGAAAAGTACAGTTTATTTTGCTGTGTTTAGTTGTGACCTTGCATTCTCTAAGATTTTTTAAAGGCAGATTAAAAGTGTTTCTTATTTCATTCCGCATTCGTATGTTACTGATTTCTAATTGACAAAGCTTCTCATAAAAAAAAAAACTGTTCTTAGATTGCCTATATATAGATGTATTCATGTTTTAAATCGTCCACATTTCTGTGATTACTTACTTTTTATCATACATACTTAAACCTAACGAAGAATTAAGTTAAAGTTTAGTAAAAGAGGCAGTAACACATAGCAAACAATTTAATATTAAAGCTTTAACTTAATGGTTTAACTACATTCTCCAATAATCAGTAATACTTACGTTTTGTATATGCATACCTACAAACCTGCATAAGTATGTATATATTTACATATGTATGTCTATTTGGTAAACTAAAAGATATTTAAATTTAATTCCTGAATCAAAGTACATACATGCTTACACAAATATTTACATATATGTGTGTGAGCATATTTCATACGCCTGAGGGAAGAATTGTTAAGAAGCTTGGTTTACCACAAAAGTAAACAGAAATATTTAAGAAAAAAATATAAATGTAAATGAATATTAGACTTATTTATGCCTTTAAGCAAATTAAGGATTTACAATAAAATAGAGAAAAGTGATATGTACATCAATGCAAAAATAAATTCAAAATTTCTTTCACACAGTTTTTAATTCTTTCACACAGTTTTCAAACAAATAATCAACAATTTTCTTGGTACATTTCATTGGGTTTTTAGAAAAAAGGCTTTACTCACAAAACGCAAACAGCGGAATAAAATGATTTTAAAATATAACAAAGAATAACATTTCCCTTTACTTTTGCTTGGTCAAACTTTTATTCGATATAAAATGTTTCGGTTAATGTCAAAAAGAAGACGTTTGTTTGAAGAAAATATCAAATACCGCCATATACTTGGATCAAAATAAAATATGCCACAAGCGTCCCTGTTCGCGCACTCTGGACAATGTGATCAACCCATGTCCGAGATGCTGTAATCAACTCGTGGGAACCCTTGGTTCACGGCAGAAGGAGTGGAGGTTTCGGTGGGGCCACTCCGACTTATTCGATTTAAGATCTCACTAAAGTCAGCAGCGTATGTTGAGATTTAGATTCGGCTACAAGTGGACGTGTGCTGCTTTTGAGCAAGCGGCTCGCCATAAAACTGAGCATCTTCAAAAACTCTTCCAGCAACGGGTTGTGCACTGGGTTTGGGACCCGTAAGGTAAAAAACAGATTCAACGGAAAAACCAAAATAACCCCGATTAATTGACCTCCAAACTCTGACGACCCACCACACTAAACAAGTACTACACTTAATGGGTATACGCTAGGAATGTCTGGACCCTCAATAGGAGAGGTGCCTTTAACCAACTGCTGGTTTGCTTAGAAAAATATCAGGCGAACATCACCACAGTACAGGAAGTGCGATGGACGGGGCGTGATTACGAAGAAATTGCAGCGTGCGAAATCTTTTACGGCTGCCATGTGAAGGCGCACAAATTTGGTGTGGGATTTGTAGTGGGGCGGAGGCCTCCACACCTTGCCTCCAGGTTCATCCCCATCAGAGAACGAATTTTCAAAATCCCCATGAAGGTTGAAAGTATTTGGCCAAACAGTCGGAGATTTTAGTCTTCATGACAACACCTCCGACAACGGAAAGATGCTCATCGACTGCGCTGCAACACGGAACGTGGCAGTTAGTATTTAGTACCAGAAACCATCATCGAAACATCCATAAAACCACTCGAGTATCCCCTGATCAAAGGCGAAACTCCAAGTTAATAACATTGCAATAGGACTGCAGTTAAAATAACGACGTCAAAAAGCTACCGTCACAAACGACAACCGAGAACTTTCGTAATCGACTTTGCATATTGGTTAAACAATATGCCGGCCGGCCGGATGCAAATGAGCAGTGGTAGTCGATCTCCCAATCTCTTCGCGCCGCTGCGGTTGGCTACTATCACCCACACAGAAACAGCTGGTATGACAAAAAGTGCCGTGCAGTTGCTGCAGAGAAATACACATAATTTCAAACCACCCTGCAGCCAATTCCGGCGCGCGCGACAATTGAGCGGCACCGGGAAAAATGGAGGACGTATTTTTTTAAAAGAAGAAAAGAGAAACAGAAAGGCGTGAGTGCGAATAGATTGAGATGCTTACAGTCAGGAATACGCCGCGAAAATTGTATGAGAAAATAAGAATAACGACACAGCGCTTTGACGAAGAAGAACGCAGCGCTTGCTTCAATGTATCAATGCAGAAAACCAGCCTCATAACGCGTTAAGGCTCGTAATCTTCGGTAGAATAATTATTTCGAATATCTCAAGGGATGTCTCTCCGGATGTTGTCATTGTCATACGCCATTCCGGCACATATTCGCATGGGCGTGATTAGTGAATTATAGATTGTGGTTATTGTACGTCGAGAGAGGACTATGCTTATCAATTGCTCACTCAGTCCAAGGTAGCGCTTGATGATAAAAACAATTCCGATTAAAGATTTTACTTCCAAGTTGCCTTTTCAATTCCAAGTAGCCCTTGCTGGTAAGTGAACCGAATCAACGAAGTCTTTTACTTTTCGAAATTTTTACTGTCAAAGTTATATGTCGATGGCTTACTCTGTTAGGAAGACTAGGAGATTGTCCTATGCCGTATAGAGTATCTAATATTCGCATGAACAACTTTTATCGACCCCCTCAGTATTTCCACTTTTTGGCGTTGTATCTGGTTGGCAACTTCAGCAGCAACATCAACAAAATCAGGTCATTGCAGCGGACAATTTTGATTTATTTAGCTGTTCTGACCCCGAAAAACAGCTTATTGTCCACTTGTAATCTTAGTTTAGGCTCAGAAGGTATGAAGAGCTCTTCGCAACCTCCAGAGGCTTTTCAGCTCGAGTGACTACGCAGTCACTCATGGGTATCTTCGAGCTTTGCCGCTGTTGAAGGCGTACCAGCTTGTATCTGTTCGTGGCCATCTTTGGCAGCGAAATCGTCTGGGTTTTCTAGATGCCTCCTCGGCCTGGATTAATTTGATCTTCAAACCCTCCCAGGAGCTTCCGAGCTCAGAATTGAGTTTTCTGGATTATCAAGTCACATTATATCTCACCCGTGCAGAGAGTTTTTACTCGATCTGCCTGCAACTTCATCGACGAGCGAGACGAGGTGATCCTGGCCACCTCACAGTACCGACGTTTCGGTAACGGTTCTTCTAAGTGGGAGTGTTCCTCTTGTCCGCCCTTTTTCTAGCTAGTTCCGTTGTTGACTCATCCTTGGATCAACTTCGTTTAACAGCCTCGGGTGTCATGGCTGGTAGCGAAGTAAGATACCTCCTGTACTCCTCCACCACTTTTTTGCACCTGCGGCACCCTCATCGGGGTATAGTCGGAGCTGAATTCTCGGAAACATTATCAAGAATGCAGACAGCCTTTTTGCACCTTGACATGAGCGTCACCCTAAAGAACTTGGGTTTCCTCCTTTCTTGCTTCGGAGTGATCCACTGATCACTCAAAGCAGCCTCGTAGGTAGCTGGGATATTGTCGTGATTACAAGGCTTAGCATTCACCTATGGTATTGCCGCAGATTGTGCGGAGTCCCGACTGGAAGCCAGAAGCGCTTCCTCCACTGCGTCTTTAAAATCAGTCCTGCATAACCGCCAAACGAAGACGGATTTTTGTTAATCTATTTCGGTTTCGTTTGGTACATGCTTGGTCCTCTGAATGGGGACTAGAGAATTTTAGTATATCGAGACTCTAGAATGACTGTACTAAAAACGGTAAGGAATAAATTATATAAAAAATAAAAAATAAATTCTTCGGAAAAGTCAATAAAAGCCACAATCACACTGGTGAGGAAAACTTCTGCGAAGGTTCGTAAAAGTATCCACTCACTTTCCATTTATGTGCATCTACATACATTCGTATGTATGCTTATATGTAAATATATATACATGCATAGGTACATACATAGGTACATACTATTATAATGTATCCAAAAGTAAGGAAATTGCAACAAAGTCAAACATGAAAACAATACATTGCAGGTAAATGGAGAAGGGTGTTGAAAAAAACTAAAAAAAAAACGCCAAAAGCGAGCAACAGAAATATGCGTCCAACCAATTGGGTTTATGTTCCATAGCTAAAGTAAATTATTGTTCACTCAAGCGGCGATAATCAAGTTGATTTCTGGAAATAGCTACGACCCCACTTCAATCAGCATAAATGTTTTACTTATGGATATTTAACTGTGTGACTTCGAAGTCTCTCAGCAAAAAAAGTCAGTTTTTTTAGCAGAATCGGTATAAATTTGTATTGGAGCGTGTGCATAAATGGCGATTTACAGAATTGCTGCTTTTTACCCATTTAACCCCCGGCCGCCGTAGTTAGCAGTCTAGTGAACAGAATCATATGTCAGGCAAACAAACGCAATCAGCTTTGGAACACACAAGCGCACATACACAGAACAAGCGAGAATGGCAGCTGTAGAGGATTCGGAGAGTAGGGTTTATGTATATGCACAAATTCGCAAATTCACAAATTCGTTTACTTGCTTGCGAACAGCAGAGAGCAAAAACAGCAAGTGCTGCAGTAGAAGGAAGGAAATATTGAATCAGAAATTCTGTTTATTTACATGTGTGATACAAACAAAGCACGCGCGCAAATACAAATGAGCATATGCATATATATGTATGTATGTACATACCTACGTACTCCGCAAGCGCCTTAGCATATGCTAAGATTTTTTGTTTTTTATTCTTCATTTTTCTTATGTAGAGCAATTTTTTGTGAAATCATTCGTAAATAATAATCATCAGCAAACAAAATAATAAGCAAAAAAGTACTACAAAGAAGGAATTAATAGCAAGAAGAGAAAATAAATTTTACAAAAAAAAGTATGCTTCGATATGTAGGCATGTATGTACATGTGTATGTTAAATATAGCTGTAGTGACTGATGGCGTTCATACATTTAAAGGTATTTATTTTTTCTACAAACAGCCCAAATTTACTTGAAATTGCCTAGGCATTTAATATCTAATCTGTTAAAAATTAATTGGGTTAATTTTCTTTAAATTTTTTTCCGTTTCTTGTTAAAATATTTTAAAATCATCTTCAAGCCAAGTATTGTACTTATTAACGAGTAAAGAAAGTTGGGAATTGTATACATTGTATCAAATAGGTCTTACATATTTAAAATAATTTTTTGTTAGTGATGGTTGATTTTTCTACTTAAGGCATACGTGTTTTTTGGTCTTGGTATAGGGTGTTTCCTCTAATCCCTCTAAAGCTTTTCAGGCGGGCCCCTAGGAAGTACCATAAGACCTTTACCTTTCATCAACATGAAATGATATGATAACTTTGGTCCGATATTTGTAATTACCAGAAAAGAGCCCATAAAGAAGTATACCAAAATGATCAGAACGTCGAATTTTTTGATGTTCATGAAAGATATAAAGCCTTCGGCATAGCCGCAGACAGCACTACCAATACTTGTTATTTATGACATATGTACATTAGACTGTCCCAAAAATATATGAAAAAAACTTCTTTGCAAATTTTGATATGCATACCCTCTATATTTGTGCTTTTTAGCCTAAATAACATATTAATATGTGAAGTTTTATAGCCATACGATAACGATAACTCTTGTAGACTTTTAGTTAAAGTTTCAGTTAAAAACTTGAACTAAGACTGCCAGATCGTCCTTGAAAACTTTGGAGATGCAAGAAATTCGAAATGTTTCCCAAATTTGAACGCATTTCTAGTAAATCTGCATCTTTAAATGTTTAATAGGACGGAAGGATTTCTCGCAAGGACATCGAAAAAGGCAATTAAAAATAAGAGTACAGTGGCTTTATAAGGGTGTATTACAAGCCTGCAAAACGATATGTTTTCTAGTAGAATAATTTGTGTATGTCCTGAAGGATTTCAATTGTAGAACATTTTTAATTGGTGTGACAGGGCGTATGATGAACATTAAATTATTAAATTCAACTTGTATTACAAATTTTTTCCTTATTTAAAAAAATACCTTTCATAATATTAAATAAAAAAAATATAGTGTTTTAGTCTTTAACATGTCTTCTCGGGTTGATATAATGGTTGTACTTCCGTATGACATAAAAAAATTTTATTAAATATAATTTTCATATCGTACTGATTTACAACCGTTAGAACAGCCTGAAGGGATATATAAAATAAACAAATAAAAAAATTAAATAAATATAGTTTAAAAAAACTAAAAAAAACACGCTTTTATAATAGGATAAACTAAAAGCAGAAAATGATTTTAATGTATAAATTAATAAACAATAAAAAGTATTATTGTGGGAAAAAAAGCGTGGGGTGCTATATATTTCCGTTCTTTAAAAGCGCCCCACACTTTTTTTTCCACAATAATACTATTTATTGTTTATTAATTTATACAATAAAATTATTTTTTACTTTTTTTTTAAACTATATTTATTTCTATTTTTTTGCTTTCATTTGCAACTTTCAAGCATGGCGATTTTTTAAAACCGGAAAAATCTTATCGGAAACTGTTTTAAGGCGCCTAATGACAAACTAAATTTAGGCCTTCAACCTTGATATCGATCATGCATGTACTATTTGGTGCAATTACTGTTTCCGGCATTTGTCTCCGCTT
>JAPVRG010059089.1:0-11315 GCA_029783565.1 Rhagoletis cerasi
ACATGACCTAGCCAGCGGAGCCGCTGTATCTTAATTCGCTGCACTATGTCTACATCGTTGTAAAGCTCATACAGCTCATCGTTAAATCGTCTGCGGTACTCGCCATTGCCAACGCGCAAAGGCCCGTAAATCTTTCGCAGAATCTTTCTCTCGAAAACTCCAAGAGCCGCTTCATCAGATGTTGTCATTGTCCATGCCTCCGCGCCATACACCAGCACAGGCAAGATGAGTGACTTATAGAGTGTGATTTTTGTGCGACGAGAGAGGACTTTACTTCTCAATTGCCTACTCAGTCCAAAGTAGCACTTGTTGGCAAGAGTGATTCTCCGTTTGATTTCAAGGCTGACACTATTATTGGTGTTAATGCTGGTTCCCAGGTAAACGAACTTGTCTACTTTTTCAAACTTGTAACTCAACAGTGACGTGGGTGCCAAGACGCGTATGCTCTGACTGTTTGTGTGATGGCAGGAGATACTTCGTTTTGTCCTCGTTCACCACCAGACCCATTCGCTTTGCTTCTCTATCTAATCCCGAGAAGGCAGAACAGACGTAGCTCTTGTTTTTACCGATAATGTCGATGTCGTCGGCATGCGCCAGCAGTTGCACGCTCTTGTAAAGTATTGTGCCTGAGCGGTTCAGATCTGCAGCTCTTATTATCTTCTCCAGTATCGGATTAAAGAAATCACATGAAAGGGAGTCACCTTGTCTGAAACCTCGCTTGGTATTAAACGGCTCGGAGAGGTCCTTCCCAATTCTGACGGAGCTGGTGGTATTGCTCAACGTAATTTTACACAGCCGTATTAGTTTCGCAGGGACTCCAAAAATTTAGTTGGTTCTATAAAAATTTAAAATCATTATTAGTGGGTTACTTTTTATTTTGGTTTTTAAAAAATATAACAGTACTATTTTGGGCAGATCACCAATGTCGTATATGTAGATTCATATTTAATTTTACTGAAAAAAATCTAGCCCAATTTGCCCGCGGTTTGCACATTTAGGCATTTGGGCATTTGGCACATATGTGCAGCTTGTGCCCATCGCTATCGTAGAGGACTTCGATCCGCACTACGATTTTTGGCATTCAAGCCTTTCAAATTGTCGTAGGGGAACTCAATTGGCAGAGCAGATAGACGATACGACATTCTGCACCATGAACGCCGACGCAACCGCCGGGCATATATGCAGCTGCAGTAGCTCGCCTGATATCACGATAGCAAATGCTTGTCTGATAAACAGCGTAACGTGGTCACCCTAACAGGCAATTGATTGCAGAGGAGCCCTCGCCTAGGCATGTCAGAAGGCACCTATACGAACTGACTGACGAAGTCCAGAGGTACATAAAGCAACCTCTGGACCCGACTGCTTACCGACAAACCCTGAATGACATTCACAGGGAATCAGTCTTAAGTTATGTAGACTCCCGCCCTGTGAATGCCGTTCTAGCAACACAACCACCGGACATTGACGAGACGGAGCTTCGTCTGCCTCGGGAGACAAGGACCACAATATCCCAACTACATCTGGCTACTGCAACAGGTTGAATTCATACCTGACCAGACTGGATACAGATGTGCCAAACGTATGTCCGGCGTGCGCAGAGTCACCCCATGACTCGAAACATCTCTTCGCATGCCCAGACAATCCCACACAACTAACTCCTCTGTCCCTGTGGACTGACCCCATAGAGGCTACACGCTTCTTGGGTCTACCGTTAGTTGAGCTTGACGACAACGACTGAGATACCAACCGATCTGGGCGGGGTTGTTGTAGCCGCTACAACAACAACAACAAGCTATGCTGACTCTAGAACATAGATGGGCAAAACGCTACCTGTGGGTAGCGTCTGCGTGGCAGCGCTTATACGTATACAGAAACGACACAGCGAATTTCGATTCAGTCTGCTTTTAGATTTCACAAGAGTGACACCACGCTTCGCCGTTGAATATTTTTATTCACAATTTTAGCGCCTGGTTGCCACCTATATACATATGTAACAATGCCCAACATGTCTGAGTAGGAGTGCCAATTAAGGTTTTTAGTTTTAAGAAATGAAAATAATGCCCAATGCTTGTTATGTGGTAATACGATTACTTGCAATCGTACTTTTAATATAAGGCGACATTATTTCTCAGTTGGTCATGATATTACAAAGTGCGAAAGCTCCATAATTTTTTAATCTTAATTTTTCACTTTTTAGCCTTTTATATTTGAATAACATCGTTCAACAAAGTTTTACCACCTGAGTGAAATACATAGTTTCTTTTAGATTTTTTGGTGCTGAATCCAAATCCTGTCGCAGATTTTGTATAAATTATTGAATACTGGGTTTTTCACAAAGTTTAGAAATTTTAAATTCGTGAATGCTGTTATTGAATAAACTATAATTTTTAAAACAATAGTTTAATGAAATTATATTAAAAAATTTTCATGCAAGTATGCACTTTTAAAAAATAATTTCTTAATTCATTATTTGTATCTATTTATTTATTATTTTTTATTATGTTTTATTATTTTCATTTCATGTCCATCAGACAAATTAAATATACATTTTTTAGAGCGTTTTCTAACACGCGCAAAAACGACGCACTTCTGTACAATTATAGAAAAGGGGCAGCTGTTAATGAGCGCTATTCACGAATACCGTGACAAAATGAGACTGTATTGGTGTGCCCATCTATGCTCTAGAATCAGACCATTTGTCCATAGTCATCTCGATCGATAAATCTTCTGACTGCTTCCGCAGAACACCGAACCAGTACCAACTTTAACAACGCTGATTGGAACGGATTTGAGGATGTTACCGAAAGCACCTTCGCTGCACTTCCCACACCAACAGACGTTTATGTGGGAGAACGTAAGTTCCGCATGGTTATCACTGCTGCTGCAGCCAGCTTCATCCCAGCTGGATGCATAAAAGAAACTCTTCCTAACTTCCCAGCTGAAGCCACTGTCCTTGCTGATGAGCGGAGATTCGGCAATTGGTAAACGGACATAAGCGGAAAAAGGTGGAGGAGCATCTAAAGACCTGCAACTTCGCCTCTGGTGTAAGTAAGCTTTGGTCAACCGTGAAGTCACTGTCCGATCCGACGAAGCGTGATAATAGAATAGAATTTCCTTTAGAGACCGCGCTTCTTCGAATCCGGAGAGATGCGCGAGCTATTTCAGCACGCAGTTTACACTGCATCCTCCGGTGGATAGGGCCAAACGTCGAGTGACCAGAAGGCAGCACAAACTGCCAACACCTAGTGTTTTGGACCACACGGAATCTGTATGCTGATGCCGAAAGTATTGGGTCCTGCGGGAATGTCTATGGCCATTCTCATCATCCCAGAAATTTGGGAAATGAGAGTGGTTCCACTGCTTAAACTGGGTAAACCAGCCAACAAAGGAGATTTTTATCGCCCGATAACTCCTTTCCCCGGTAGCGAAGACACTTGAGGCCTTGGTACTCGCGAGGCATCAGCATGGCTCCCGTAAAGTGCACAGCACAACAACAGCAATTAACGCCATAAACACTCAGATAACTCGTGGCCTAAACCTATTATTTTTTTGGGTGTTGCTTTGAGCAGAAATCGAACCCAGGTCTTACGGCGTGGTAGTACGTCGCTCAACCCACTCGGTTGCAGCAGCCGCCATGTTCTTATAGCAGAAAAAACAGCGCTTTCCGTGATGCGACATTTCGGCTGGTGCCCTAGTATTGATATGGAGTATTCAATATGTTACCCGATATTATAATTCTACTCGTGAAGGAATAGCTTCGCCATAGACAAGTTGCGCTGGTATTGCAGCGATGTCCTTCCAAACGGCACGTAAAACCAGTAACACTGCTGGCAAGGCGTCGTACCAGGATTCATTGAGACATAATTGGTCAGAATTCAACTGTCAGATTTAGCGTTCTACAATCCCATTGGCTTGTAGGTGATATGGCGATGTATGCAAGTGTTTGATGCTGAATAGTCTTTCAAATTCGCATTCCCACGACAGCCGGTTCTACCTACGGGAATGACTCGGGCTTTACCCGACCAAGGGCTGTTGTTTCGGTGATCTTACACGTTGTTCGTCCATGGGGCAACATCTGCATCCTTCTCCTCAGGGCCCCGTGTTGCACAAACCATACGACTAGCACAGTTTCCACAGCGACCTACAACACAATGCTGCCCCATCAAAAAGACAGGCGGCCTCAACGGCTCACTGGAACTCACCTGGGCAACACAATTCCAACACTCATATCACCCAACATAACACCAACACTACACCTCCACCTACACGCCGCCGCAACCCACGAGTAGGACAAACCAACAGCTCCTTGGTCCTCACATTCTGATCAGTGTCAGCCCAGCATGCAATGCAACATCAGTCAAATGCAACTTTTGCTTTGGCTGGTGCCACTTCAGGGTATGTTCCGGACTACACACCACTCGTGAATGGACAAGCAACTATCAAGGCCCCTGCTTTAGATCTGTGCAACCGCATATATCTTCTGCGACGCCGCCAATTATCTCAATAGACAGCATCTCCAATAGCAGTGTACACAGCACTGCGTCCGGCAGACAACACGTTTTCAAGATCGGGGAGATAACCGTCTTCATGTGTTGTTGAACTGCGCCGGATACAATGTGCGCGGTTGAGATCACGAACGAGATAACGGTGGAGACTTAAACTATGTTCATACTACAGCGTACATTACTTGTAATGAAATGGAATTGTGGGTGACCGGAAAAATCAAAAACGAATTTTTCCATGCACTCAGGCATTATTGCCCATTGTACTTAATGCCAAGAGACAAGATTAAGAGGAAAGGGCTATGTAGGTGGGGGTGGGAGTTCTTTGCTCCTCTGCAAAGTTACCAGATTCCTTTATGAATTTTAGCAGTTTGTTGAAAGAAAGAGAATGTACGTCGTCCATTCTCAATACATCCGACCTAAAAATGTACCATCTGAGTCTGGCGAAGGCCAAACAGCGGCAGAGAAAATGCTCTGTACTATCCTCGTCCTCCAAACACGATGTACAGAGCGGATCGTCGATGATGCCTATGATGACCATATGCCATGTGCCTCGTAATTAGTCCTACCAGGGCTCGCAGACCACTCCTTTGTCTGAGAAGAAATTTTTCTACCACCCTGTCAGACCTTTTCAGGAAACCCTTGGTTATTTTGCAGGTGTCAATAGTGCACCAACGTCTGTCATGAGTCTTGTTTATGAGATCCTTGATACACTCGATCGTTCCCGCTATGCTTGGTCCTTAAATTGGCTCCGGTCCAATTGGGCGCTCCAGAGAATCGAAATTCGTCAATTCATCAGCCAGTTCGTTACCTTGAACACCGTAGTGTCCAGGCACCCACACAAGTTCAAGCTCATTCCATCTTGTAACAGAGTTCAGCCCCAACTTCCATTCCTAGACTAACTTTGAAGAGGTGCGAAGGGTTTCCAGGACCTTTAGACCAGCTTGGCTGTCACTGCAGATCCTGATTTTATGTCCGCGCCACCCTCACCAATTATCCAGTATACCACTTTCAGTATGGCAAGCACTTCCGATTGAAAGACCGTTGTCATTGCACCAAAAGCGGTAAAACATCTGAAGTTACCGTTTACAGCGGCGGTTGAAGTAAATGACACCTTGATTTTTTCTTGATTTGCTTCTCGATTTAAGATAAACTATCTCATTTCCACTTAGTTTATTGACAGATTTTACAAAGCGAAGTTACTGGACTTCAAAATGATTTCCTCACAAATTACGAATGGCCAGAAAATTACGATAGTGTGAACATGCTTTTAGCGTTCATCGCGCATCACATCGTACAATATCGTCTCATCGAAGTAGACATCGACCGCAGGGATACCATCCTATGTCAGGGAATTGCTATCCGGTCAGGCGATGTGGAGCTCGAAATATTTAACGTTTATAAACCCCATGTCACCAGCTGCCCGTCAGAATATCACTATGTCATAGGTACGCTCCTCAGAGGTGAAAACCGTATGGTAGTAGTTGACTTCAACACGCACAACGAACACTTGGCTGGTCAGATAGACGATTCGACATTCTGCACAATGAACGACGACGCACCCACCAGGATTATCAGCTCGCCTGACATTACAATAGTAATAGCTGGTCTGATAAACAGCATACCGTGGCGACCTACGCTGACGTTAGCATCGGACCATCTGCCAATTAACGTCACGATCGAAAAACCTGCGGGCTTTGTTTCCGCGAGACACCGAATCTACATCAACCTTAACAAACTTGATTGGAACGGCTTTACGGAAGTTAGCGAGAGAACCTTCGCCGTCCTTCCCACACAACCGAAGTTCATTCTGCTCGAACGTAATTTCCGCAAAGTTATCACTGCAGCTGCAGCCCAATTCATACCCGCTGGATGTACTGCGAAACCCGCCCAAATCTCTTAGCTGAAGCGGCTGTTGTAGCAAACGAGCGTGATTACCTTCGCCAGGTCGATAAAGGGATTCCCTGAACTAGGGATCTCAATTCGGAGATTCGGCAACTAGTAAACCAACACAAGCGGGAGTGGGAGGAGCACCTGGAGACTTGAAATTTCACCTCTAGTGTGAGCAAGCTTTGATCAACCGAAAGGTCACTCCAACCCGACGAAGCGCGAGGATAGAGTGGAAATCTTCGGCGACTGTGCCTTTTCGTACCCGGAGCGATGCGCGAGCCATTTTAGAGCCGAACGCCGAGTGACCGGAAGACTGCACAAACTGCCAACACCTAGAGCACATCTTGTTTTCACCAGTGGTGGGGTCCAACTGGCCATCGGGGTAGCGAAAGCCTCAAAAGTCATTGGTCCTGATGGAATATGCATGCTGGAGCTGAAAAAATTTGGACCTGCGGGAGTAGACTATCTCACCAAGGTCCTCAAATTGTCAAGGTCCACTCTCATCATTCCCGGCATGTGGAAAACGTTGAGTGGTCCCACTGCTAAAACCGGAGAAACCTGCCAACAAAGGAGAGTCCAATCCGCCGATAACTCCTTTCCCCGGTAGCGAAGTTACTTGACGCCTTACTTCTAGAACCGCCAGACCCCAAAGAGGCATCAGCATGGCTTCCGTAAAGTGCATAGTACAAGAGCAGCACTTAACGCCATAAACACTCAGACAACTCTAAACCGTAGCCGCCTCTGTGAGAGAACAGTCCTAGTAGCGGTGGATTTGTCAAACGCGTTTGACACCGTCTGCCACTCCACGCTACTAGAAGACTTCGAGACTTCCTCTCTCCCACTGGGACTCAAACTGTAGTCAGCCAATTATCTGAGTGGTCGACGCTCGTCAGTAATCTTTGGAGATAAACTCAGCAAACCAAGGAAAATCAGACAGGGGTCCCACAGGGTGGGATAATATTATATCAAACAATATATCTCAAAGCTCGATAATGACGTCTGGAAATGGAATTGCTCGAAAGTAAACGGTTACCTCTCCGAACTTTCTCATTTCTTCACTGCAAGGAGCCTTACCCTGTCCCCTACGAAATCCTCGGCAACCCTTTTCACCACCTGGACGAAAGTGGTCAGACTACACCTGGGGATTGACGTCGATGGCGAACCAATTCCGACGGTGAAAAACCCGAAAATTCTCGGAGTTACCTTCGACAGTGCTATCTTTTTCGTCGCACACAACTGCAATTGTTGACAGAGTACAGAGCCGCAACAGGATCCTCAAGTCACTAGCCTGCAACACTTGGGGCAAGGATAAAAAAAAACATTTGTTGACAACATACAGGGCAATTGGCCAGCCGGTTCTAAACTATGCAGCGCCTGTGTGGTCGTCTGGGACAAGATTTACGCAGTGGATGAAGCTACAGACCTGCCAGAACACTGCACTTCGGACTGCTACGGGTTGCTCTCTGATGTCGCCACAGCACCACCTACATGACGAGGCTCAAATGCTCCCAGTCAAGATGCATAACTCTTAAATTAAACGAGCTAGTTTAAAGTTCACAAGTGGTTTAAGCAAGAGTTCAAAGTAAGGTAAAAGACAATGAATCTACAGAACATATGGTACAAGTAAATATAAGAGAGTTGCCATATGAATACTTTGTAACACCACTTATTGAATTAATTAATCATGTTATACAAAATTCAACTAAATTTAAGTAGCAAATTCTTTACTATTAATATCAATATCAATTTTAATTCCCATTCCATAGGCACAAAATATGATCTTGTTTTTGTATACCGGCTTTGTTAAACAGTAAGCTATCATTTTCTCCGAAGCTATGAATTGAACGGCGGTCGCGTATGAAATGGTACCGCACTACTATGTGTTTAGATCTTGGCCGAAATGAGTCAGTTTCTGCTTAAGCCAATGCAGATTGGCTGTCACAAAACACTTTTATAGCTTTCTGACCAATGCGTTCGTCGAATTGTTCTCCGAATTGCCTTAACCATATCGCCCCCCTGAACTGTCGATGACGGCCATATATTCTGCCTCAGTTGTGTATAACGCCACTGTCGGTTGCCTTTTGCTACCCCAAGATATAGCGCCTCCAGATAATGTAAACACATATTCACTTCAAGAACGGCGTTTATCAATCTCGGAAGCCCAGTCAGGGTCTGAGTAACCTATGAGATCTTCGGATCTGCAGAAAGATAGTTTGTAATGAGTAGTACCTCTAATATACCTGAAACAGCATTTTACTGCAACCCAATGACTCTTCGAATGCTTAGCGTTGAATCGACTTACATCGTTGACTGCAAACGTGATATCCGTACGCGTACCCTGAGCCAAATACAACAAGCATCCTACCGCCTCTTGGTAAGGTACATTTACCACCTCCTCTACGCACATTTTGGCCGATAGTTTTTGGTTAACATCGCTCGGGGTTGATACGGGTTTCAAATTTTCCATAACAAAATAAATTCCGTTATCATCATGTGTGATATGAAAGCCGATGCAGCTTTTAACCACACCTAAAGGTTTCATTTTAAATATTGTGGTCAACTACTTTACAAATTCGTCACGAACTAAAGGGTCATCCCAAAACACCAAAATATCGTCGACATAAATGGCGAGCATAAATTTCACATCACGTTTAAAGTAAACACACGAATCAGCATTAGACTTCTGCAAGCCCAAAGATTGAAAAGTCTTGTCAAGCAAAAGATTCCACTCTCTGCCACTCTGTTTTAGTCCATAAACTGCTTTTTGAAGTTTGCAGATTTGCACACTATTCACCGCAACCATCGGGGAGCTCCATGAAAATGTCTTCAGATAATTTGCTTTGCAGATACGCTGTAACAGCTTCTAGCTGATCAATTTTTAAACCCAATTTTACAGCTAGTACTATTAAGTAACGAATCGAAGTATAACGCACCACAGGCCAGAAATTCTCGTGATAGTCGATGCCGTACTGCTGCGAACAACCTTTCGCCACTAAGCGAGCTTTATGCTTGATTATAACATTGTTTTCATCGCGTTTAGTTTGGAAAACCCACCTTAATTTTATTGGTTTACGACCAGTAGGGAGTTCGCAAATTCTCCACGTTTAATTTTCCACATGAGACTCCATCTCATACTGCATGGCTAATTTCCAACTCTGTCAATCTACACTCCGAAACGCTTCTTCTACTGTTTGCGAGTCGTTGGAAAATTCTTGCAATTCCGATGACTGACGTAACCCTGACTTGAACAATCGTGTTTTACTGCATTTATTGATGATTTCCGTGGTGATTGAGGCAGAGAAATGTTTGCATCAGGAACTTAAGTTTTATCAGCAGCAGTCATTCGCACAATAACCGTCATCAGTGCCTTCAGCTTCTTTCAATACCCTCACTGAAAGTGGTTCTCCATGATCAGCGATTGGTGCAAACGAGACAGTTGTCGGCTCGCTCTCCACAAACACGACGTCACGACTGATTACAATTTTTTTTGTTTCTGGATCAATACAACGATCCCCTTTTGTGAGGTTACTATGACCGACGAAAATCATCTTTTGTGCTTTTCGATCCCACTTACTCCGCCGTTGCTTTGGTATATGGACCATGACAGTAGATCCAAAAATACGCATATCACCCAAATCGACATTAATGCCTGACAACATGCACTTAACACATTCTACAATCATGGCAGAAGTACCCTCGGAGGTTTGCCATCGCCTGCCGAGGGGTGACCGCTGTTAAGAAAAAAGCTTTTTCCTAAATTATTTTGCGACGTTGCTCTGACCACGGCTTGAACCCAGGCCTGCGGAGTGGAAGCGCGCACTGCTTACCACTACACCACAGCGGCCACCATCTATCTATGTAAATACTCGTATGACAGACTGCATGCTAGTGGCTGAATTTCTTTGGAATTACATAAAAGACAATTTCTGAATTTTGCTTACTTGTGTTAGGGTTCTAATTAAGCCTTTTTACAATAATGAATATGAATATCTACTTTTTATTTACTGAGGCACGCCTTCTTTCCTGTTAAGTCATGTGTTGTCACTTTACCACAATTGTGCGAGATTACCACATTTTGGGTAATTTTTCACCTCTACCACAACTACCACATATTTTAAAAAACTACTACAGTTTTACTGAAATAGAATTATTAACTCAATTTGCCGATTTGAAAAGTGAAAGACTATAGTCACACACGGAACTCACAGCGTTGAGCATGGAGAAAATAACAGACTGAAAGTCAAAACTTATCCTTTTTGTAACGATTTCAAAATAGAAAGCTTTGTAGAGCAGGAAAGAAGGCGAGCTTCAGCAAATAAAAAGTAGATATTCCTATTCATTATTGTAAAAAGGCTTAATTAGAACCCTAATACAAATAAGCAAAATTCAGAAATTGTCTTTATGTAATGCCAAAGAAATTCAGCCACGAACATGCAGTCTTTCATACGAGTATTTACATAGATAGATGGTGCACGACTAGGAGAGCGCGCGTTTGTAGCGATTTCGCAGTTGCTTAAAATTTAATTACAAGCATAATTTTAAACTGCCCATTCTGAAGTTTTTACAGGTTTTACTTAGGTATTTGTAGAACAGTTTTCAAGAAAAAAATAAAAAAAAATTAGTTTGAAATTTGAAAAAAAAATATAATTTGTAATTAATATAAAATTTTATTATTAATTTCCAATTCTCGTCATCCTTAGTTGAAAGCCAAGAAAAAATCATAAATGGTAGAATGATTAAGTTTTTTTTAATAAAATCCATTTTTGCGCAGAAACATATGTGACCCGGCCTATGAAAAGGTGGCTTATGACTCAAAAAAGAAAGAACTTTCTAGTTTTCACCACGTGAAAGAGCGTCTCAAAAACTATCGAAACCATGTCATGACATGTTTTGAGTCATAAGCCACCTTTTCATAGGCCGGGT
>JAPVRG010059239.1:0-10656 GCA_029783565.1 Rhagoletis cerasi
CCCGAGCGCACTTGCGCACAAGGGTATATTAAGTTTGTTCACATAACGGTTGTTTGTAACAGCCTAAAGGAATCGAGAACGATATAGACATATATATATCAAAATGCTCAGAATGAAAAGAGAAATAGATTAAGCCATGTCTGTCTGTCCGTCCGTCCGTCCGTCCGTGTACACGATAACTCGAGCAAAAATTTAGATATCTTAATGAAATTTGGTACGTAGGTTGCCCTTTACACAAGGTAGGTTGGTATTGAAAATGGGCGAAATCGGACAATAACCACGCCCATCTCCCATATAACGGTATTTTCGAAAAAATGCAAAAACTACGATATTTCAGTAACTACTTAAGCTAATTAACTCAAATTTGATATTTAATAATAATAATAATAATAATAATAATTTGGCGCTTACACATATGTTAGTGTTTGGCCGAGCTTCTCCTCCGATTTGTGGCGTGCGCCTTGATGTTGTCACACAAAGGGGAGGGACCTACAGTTTTATGCCGACTCCGAACGGCGATTGTATTTTTGTGAGAAGCTTTTTCATGGCAGAAGTACCCTCGGAGGTTTGCCATTGCCTGCCGAGGGGTGACCGCTGTTAAGAAAAAACCTTTTTTCTAAACTTTTTTGCGACGTTGACCAGGGCTTGAACCCAGGCCTGCGTAGTGGAAGCGCGCACAGCTTACCACTACACCACAGCGGCTAATGATATATTAAGGGGCAATAAGAATATTATACACTTTTGAAAAAGGGGCGTTGCCACGCCCACTTATGGATTTATATGTATATCTCGGTAACCGCTTTACCAATTTCTACCAAACTTAGCACAAGGGTTGACCTTGACCCAACATAGATAACTGTTGAAAATTTTTGAAATCGGACAATAACCACGCCCACCTCCCATATAACGGTAATTTTCAGAAATACAAAAAATTCAATATTTTGGTAACTACTGAAGCTTATTGACTCAAATTTGATATTTGCAATGATATATTAACGAGAAATAAGAATATTATAAATTTTTGGAAAAGGGGCGTAGCCACGCCCACTTATGGATGTATATGTATATCTCGGTAACCGCTTTAGTAATTTCTACCAAACTTGACACAAGGGTTGATCTTGGTCCAAAATAGATAACTGTTGAAAATTTTTGAAATCGGACAATAACCACGCCCACCTCCTATATAACGGTAATTTGCAGAAATACAAAAAATTCAATATTTTGGTAACTACTGAAGTTTATTGACTCAAAATTGACATTTGTAATGATATAAGCTAATTAACTCAAGATTTATGTTTGCAATAATTCCTTAACAAGAAGTACGATTACAACAACTTTTTGTGAAAATGGGCGTGGCACCGCCCACTAATGACTATTTGTAACCGTTTTATCTGTTTCTCGGTATGATTAATATACTTGACACAAAATAGCAAGCTGTTGAATATGTTTAAAATCGGGCTAAAATTACGCCCACTTTTCATATAAAGAAAAATTTCAGAAATATGAAAACTTCGATATTTCGAAATTTAAAAACGGTAATTTACTCAAATTTGGTATTCACAACAATCTCTTAGCAAGAAGTAAGATATTTATATAAACTTAAGTTTATCAATTTCTACCAAACACGCTAAATTACTTCTTTAAGTTTCACTAAACATATTATCGATAATGTTTGAAAAAGGGAAAAAACCACCCCTGTTTACCACGTAACGGTGGGTTTCAGCATCGTGAAAAAACGATGTTTCATACGTGCGCCGGGTATTTAATGTTCGGTTTCACCCGAACTTAGACTTCTTTACTTGTTAAACTTGGTTTAGGAAAAACTGTTGGAGGATGCAGTTATATAGCTCATTCAATTTTGTTACAGTGAAGTGCAAGTTGGAAGTGTCTTTAAATTCGGATTGATTTTTGAAAATTTTTTTTTTGGCTAACAATGTTTAGCATTTTTCTCCGTATAAAAAACATTTAGAGTAGAGCTCTAGATACCCGGGTATCGAGCAATGCGAGTAGCTCAATACTCGCTCGAAACTCGTTCATTGCTCAACTGCTCAAATGTTTGTTCAAAATTTTCGAGCTTTTGAACGATTTCATCAACAAAAGAATATTTGTAAATTGCAGTTTTCATTGTATTTGTTCATTAAATGGATTTTTTATTTGAATTTCTAACAATCTTTGCATTATATATCAATAATTTGAAAAATTAGCAAAAATGTCAATATAATCAAAAACATATTGCTCAAATTACTCGAAAAACTCGAATTGCTCGAGTTCATGCTCGAAAATTTTCGAGAAATGAGCATTGAACGAGTGCGAAAGTACTCGTTTTCGATTCTTAGAGTCGATTAATCACCTCTGAAAGTCGACTTTATGACTAAAATTGTCTTTTTGAAAATTTACAAAGAAACTGGAGAAACAGGTGGTTCCTAACGTCATAAACCTAGCTGACCCATGTCGCCAAATATTGATAAATATTATTGGGGAATTAGGTGCTAATTAGGGCCGCAAAAATTAATTTAGGTGCTCACTTTGTTTCCGAGAAATTCGCAGAAATGTGTTGGTATGCAGGAATTAGGTGCTATTTAGGTGCTCATTAGGGCCGCTAAAATTAATTTAGGTGCTCACTTGGTTTCCGAGAAATTCGCAGAAATGTGTTGGTCAGCAAGCTTTACGTTAGCCTAGCTGACCCATTTTTAAATTTTGGTTTTTAATTTTCGAAATACATATGTACATGTGTATGTACATTAGAACGTATCGAAAAAAAAAGTGTTTCATATGAAGTGTTTTTCAAAAGCATTTAAAAAAATAATAAATTTTTTTTTGGACAACCGTAGTAGTCGCCCAATTACATTTTTCTTCATATCTTCGGCATTTATAGTCGGATTTTAAAGTGTGATACACTGAAGAAAAATGTAATTGGGCGACTACTAGGGTTGTCCAAAAAAAATTTTATTATTTTTTTAAATGCTTTTGAAAAACACTTCATATGAGGGGGTGTGCGGCAAACTTTTTTTTTTTCGATACGTTCTAATGTACATACACATGTATTTCGAAAATTAAAAACCAAAATTTAAAAAATGGGTCACCTAGGTTAACGTAAAGCTAGCTGACCAACACATTTTTGCGAATTTCTCGGAAACCACGTGAGCACCTAAATTAATTTTGGCGGCCCTAATGAGCACCTAAATAGCACCTAATTGCTGCATATGTTTCGAATGTTTTAAACCAAAATTTAAAAATGGGTCAGCTAGGTTAAGGTAAAGTTAGCTGACCAACAAATTTTTGCGAATTTCTCGGAAACCACGTGAGCACCTGAATTAATTTTGGCGGCCCTAATTAGCACCTAATTCCCCAATAATATTTATCAGTTTTTGGCGACATGGGTCAGCTAGGTTTATGGACGTGGTTCCTTAGCCATTAAAGCCTAAAAATAAATTAGATTAAGGTAATATAAGAGAGAAGTTAACAATTAAAAAAGTTTAGTAAACTGTTAAATTTACCTTTTTAGATTGAGTGTCTGAATTATTATTAGTGTCGCTTCCTCTTTTGTGTGACTATTTTTCTTTACTAAGAGAAAGATCAATTTCATGAACATGTTGCAAATACTTCAGCATAGTTGATGTGCTTTTATTAAATATAAACTCTTTTCCAGAAAGATTACACTTCACCTTTTTGCCATTATCAATTTTTGAGCAGTGAAAACATATAAAACTGGGAGCCGTAATAAAATTGTGTGTAGTAATGAACGCTCGTTGCTGAAGACCGTTCATTTAAACATTTGGGTTGTTCACGCCTGCCTGGTTATTAGGTTATCTGGTTATGTGGTTATATTTTTTACTCAGTTTACAATAACAAAATACACCAGAGAATAATAATTTTTAACCATATAACCTGATAACCAGGCAGATGTGAATACCTCAAATGTATTGCCGTATTTTGATATTACTAATAAATGAAATAACAACATTGGGTTTACACTACCGTAATAGGATGTTAAAACTTACAAATTGGGTAATAATGTTACCATCAAATACAAAGAGGCAGAGAAAAGACAAAAGTCGAAAAGTCATCGAGTGTAAGTCGATTCTCGTTTGACTTGAGGTAACTGAACTCGATTCCAAAAAGTCGACTTTTTTAGCAAAAAGTCGACTTTCGACTAAAGTCAGAGTCCACCTTTCCATCCCTAATATACCCGGGCTGTTTGAAAATGTGCGAACAAAATCGAGAGCTCTAATTTAGAGCATACTTCATATAGAAGAAAAAGCTACTCACAGAGTTGCCATCAAACAAAAAATTTTGCATTTTTAGGCAAGTTGGGTATTACAAAACTTGAAAAATGCTGTGGTGGATTTTCATTTTGAACCCAACCGAACCACATTTTGGAGTGGTTTTCAAAATAAAAACGATTCGGTTCGTAGTTCGGTTCCAAGCCTGAAAAACGTAGGTGTTCGGTTGAGAAACCGGTTCGGATAATAATAAATAAATTTTTGTTTGTTTTATTAACAATTGAAATTTATTTGTAAAATCATTTTCTCATAAACTTCTGTAGATAATTGTATGAAACTTGGTATACTTATAGAGAAATATGCATACTATCAATCAGCTGTTTAAACAATATTTTGCAATCATTTTTCATAAATAATTGCAATTTTTTCATGTTCTTCGCGCTTTAAATGATGTAAAATAAAGTCCGATAACGCGGAAAATATTCACCTTCAATAACACTGGCCAACATGAAATTTTTCTGAGCTAAGCCTAGCTATTTCTAATAGATTTTGGGTCGCTAAATTCGAATCTGGGCTCAGAATCTCTCTATGAGCTCAGGTTTTTTAAATTTCTTAATCTAAACATCTAACATTCAAGGTTAACCCTAGAGTGTTCGCGCTATGAGCATTTTGAGGTCCATGATGAAAAAATCGTGTTATTTTTTAAATGGTTAATTTGTCATGGACAACAGAATAACTTAAACTGTGTGGCAGATGAGACCCGTATATGTCGAAGCAGACATAACCCGCCCGAATACTTTCATGCTCGCCTTTCGATGAAGATCATTCCGAACTGTTGCTGCCTCGGGCGCTGCTGTTCTCTTGGACTAATCCCTGCGTATCTATAAAACTGACTTAATTGTGTGTATTATGGTACCCAAAATGGCGTGCCTTCTGGGGCCTTTAATATACTCTTACTGGTATCCTACGTTACAAATGAGGATAGAGTCCGCCTGAATTACGAGCCCTGTCGGACTGGAGATCCTACCTATCAAAGCCTCAGTTATGCATACTAGGCGTGGCATGGGAGTTGTCACATAAGGAACCTGTTAAATGAGTTTTGCGTGTAAGTGGTTACCCAACGCATAGCACTTCACATATAGAAGTCTGATGGGTTTTGATTGTTACGTAAAAATGGTATAGCGTGCAAAGTATGCATAACCAGCGCTTAAGGGCTCAGTTATGCATACTTGGCATAATTGCACTGCTTTACCATTTTTACATAAGTACGTACGTAGAAATCAAAACTCAATAGACTTTTACATATGCGTTGGGTAACTGCTTACACGCAAAGCTCGTTTAACAGATTTCTAAGTGACAACTATCATGCAGTGCAAAGTATGCATAACTGAGCCATAAGAGTTTCATAAACCAATTGCATTGCTATGGTTAAATATTGATGACTAGCTGCCCATATGCGACGTTTTACGCGTTTTTTTAATGTTAATTTTTAAAGAAAACCCAATTTTTTCTGTTTTTTATATAGATTAATATTGTTTACTGATTAAAACATTTTTTCAGTTAAATAGTGGTTTAAAGCACACGAATACACAACATTTTTGGTTTTGTCATTTAAAGGCAGTATATAATATGGTTTAATTGTCGCCATTTCCAGTTCTTGATAAAGCAACATATAATTGTCTGAGCGCAAATCAATTCCCACAAATTGAAGAGTTTGGCCTTGAGCTTTGTTAATTGTAATAGCGAATGAAACCTTTACAGGAAACTGAAGACGTTTGTACTGAAATGGCACGTCTGTTGGAATCATAGGTATACGTCGAATATACGCTGTTTGTCCGGCTGCTGATCCTGTAAGAATAATGTATTCTATAACATTGCTATGCAATTTTTGTACTACCAGTCGTGTGTCATTACAAAGTGCGGGTGGTCGAAGATTATGTAATAATATAACTGGAACCCGCTTTGTAAGAGTTAGTTTATGAGGCGGTAAGCCAGCCGGGTTTAACGAATTTAAGAATTCAGTGGGATAGTGGACGTTAAGTACTGTGTCGATGGTAGCATACTCTTTAATTTCTCCACCAATTTTTTGCATTGCGATGCTATTAATCTCGTCAACAGTAACATTCCTTGGCGAGACAATTGCTCCCTCGCACAGCCAATTGCATGGTTTGCTTAAAATATTTTCAATATCTGAATACACTTCATAAATCAAATAGATGAAATAGAGAAGATGTTACTGGATATATTATGTATAAATTTGTGTACGAAATGTCTTCTGCCTAAATCCTGTAAATCTTACGGCTACTAGAACAGACTAAAAGTTGAAAAGAGACTGTCATAGTATGCGTACAGCATGCGTTTATGAGTAGTCTTTCAGGTATTGAAAAGAGATAGATATGTATGTTGTTAGCAAAAAGAACTTTTGAAAATTTTTGGTGCTGCTAACTGCTATACCTAAATTGGCGCGTCAAGCGCTACAGAACAGTCAAAAATCCTCATGCCCATACAATTTGTATGAAGCATCCCACAATAACGCGGCGCTAACGTCGAGCAAATGAATTTTTCAATTTTGACAGGGCGATACGTGTTGAAGTTGGGTACGGAAGAAAGACCGAAAGAAAGAGAACAAAAAGTGAAAAAGGAAAAGAGAATAAAAACGAGAGGAAATGAGAAAAGGTCAAAACTAACGCCGCGTTTATTTGGGTATCGCGCGCTGGCACTCGTTGGCGTTAGAAAACGCAACACTAGCGCTCCAATTTAGGTACCGCAGTTAGCTAAGTATTTTTCGTACAAATCGAACAAAACTTACTCAAAAACAGGGCTGTTAAACGGAAAAGGGTTGCTAAGCGAAAATGCAGCTTAAAGCAAAAATTTTCGTACAAAACCCATTTTATGAAGCAGTATTTTGCTAAAATTTTGCACGTAAGCGGAAAATGCACCTAAGCGAATAGGCAGCTAAACGAAATATACTGTATCCTGTAAGGAATGCTTATCTACCATTTCGAATAATAGTATTCATCATAAAGCAATTTGCCTTATGATAGAATTCTACTGCTTTGATTCAATTGATTCCAAGCTTTGGGAGGTAGATGACTATTCCAGGGCTGATTTTGCGGCTATTAATGATTTTTTGGACTCTACAGATTGGACGTTTTTAAATAACTATGATAAATTAAACAAGTTATTGTCTCTAGCTTTTTTCAACTATGTCCCGTTAAAGCGAATCATTGTTCAGAATAAGCCCCATGATTTAATTCCAGACTTGCAAAGCTGAAAAATAAAAAAAAACAAAGGCTTTTAAAAAATTTAAGAATAGTAACTCCGAAACTGATAGGGTTTGTTTTCTTCGATTAAGAAAAGATTTCGATTGTCTTCATAAATTCTTATTCAACCAATATAAGTTGAAAGTTGAAATTAACTTGAAGTCTAACCCTTCAAAATTCTGGCAATTTATTGATGCAAAAAGGAAAACTAACGGATTTCCTACATGCTTGGAGTACGAAAATGTTACTTCTAATAGCACGCTTGACACTTGTGACCTGTTCGCAAAATTCTTTCAAGAAGTCTATCAGAAGTATGATGATTTTACGACACCTTTATTTCCATCTACTTCGTTGCCAACCATTACGGAATTCTCTGTTTCTGAAAACGATGTTTTACTTGCTATTTCAGCTTTAAAGCCCTGTTCGAGCCAAGATTCTGAAGGTTTTTCCCCTATCTTTTTTAAAAAATGCTCCAATGTATTAGCCTTTCCTATTTCCCTTCTTTTTCAAAAATGCCTCAATAAAGGGCTTTTCCTAAATCAATGGAAATTGTGTTCCATTACTCCAGTATTCAAATCTGCTGATCGCAATAACGTCGGTAATTACAGGCCGATAGTTAAACAGAGCACATTGGCCAAGTTATTTGATAATATAATTTATGCAAAATCATTTGATCATGTAAGCAATATAAAATCTGAATACAAACACGGCCTTTTTCCTGGTAGGTCTACCTGCTCTAATTTAACTCTACTAACGAACAAAAGAAGAAGAAGAACGAACAAAATAGTCCAAGCATTTGAAAATCATGCGCAATTAGACGTTATATATACGGACTTCTCTAAAGCTTTCGACAAAGAAAACCATATCATTATTTTACAAAAGCTGAAGTGTCACGGAACAAGTTTTTTAATAGACAGAAAATTGCTTGTTAAAATTGGTACAACGTCCTCTAGAGTTATTATAAATGCGTGGTCATTTATACCACAGGGTACCCACTGTGGACCTCTTTTATTTTTGTGGTTCATGCTAACTGCTAAATGTTTGCAGATGACGTGAAACTTTTTTCAGTCATACGTGACCTTTCATATTGCCATTATCTTCAGCTCGATCTGAATTCACTTGCGCATTGGTGTTCGCTAAATTGTTTATATCTGAATTTAAGCAAATGCAGTGTAGTTACTTTTTCGAGAAAGGGGATTAATATCATCAATCATTATAATTTGGACAACTGCATCACTCCACGTAACTCCGAAATGAAAGATTTGGGTGTTTTTTTCGACTCTAAACTAACGTTTTCGAAGCTCGTCGATTATATTGTGTCCAAATCCTTTTCGTTGATCGGCTTTATAAAAAGAAACACTCAAGAGTTCAGAGATCCATTTACTCTGAAGTCACTATATATATCTTTAGTTAGGAGACGCCTTGAGTACTGTTCAATAACATGGAATCCTTATTATGAAGTTCACTCAAATAAAGTAGAAAGAGTTCAGAGGGTATTTTCAAAAATGGCTATGCGAAAGATGCCCTGGCATGGTGGAAGATCCACCCTATATTAGCAGACGTAAACTACTTGGCCTGCAGTCCTTGCAGAATAAAAGGGACTACTTCTCAATTGTATTTGTATACAATGTTTTGAATGGCAATATCAATTGTGCCGAGCTTGCTGATTTAATCAATTTATATGATCATCCACGTAATTTGAGGCAAAATAGGTTATTGGTAGGTACAATGCATACAACAAATTATGCTATTAATGAACCGATTGCTAGGTGTATAAGATTGTGTAACATTTATTCCAGCGTAATCGACTTTAATTTAAGTATTGATAGATTTGAAATGTATCTCTTCTCAATCTTTAATTAATAGTTAATTGTTAAATAGTCTGTGAGAACCGACTTCTGTAGACTGAATTAATAAATAAATAAATAAATTTATCCATCGAGTTTCATCGTTAGTAGTGTTTTAAGGCGCCGCAAAGCAAGCAGATATTAGCTAGTCTATACTAATATGTATTTTTAAAGTCGTTTTTTCTGTTCGCAAAGCTCGAGAATGGCTATACCGATTTTTTTGAAATTTCGAAATCTTCTGCAGACTTTCCAATGCTAAAAACTTTCGATATATAAAGGGGGCGTGGCATCTCCCATACAAACCGAATTTTTCAAGCCTCATATATTTGTGGTACCCATACTGTAATATTTCATTTATTTTGTCAATTTAATTGATTTAAGCATAGGTTACAAGGCCTTATCGAGTGTATTGTATGAAAGACTGAAGCCCACCGTCAACGAGCTGATTGGACCTTATCAGTGTGGCTTTAGACCTGGAAAATCCACCATAGATCAGGTATTCACAATACGCCAAATCGATTTCAAAGCCGCTTTCGACAGCACGAAAAGAAGTTGTCTTTATGCCGCGATGTCTGAGTTTGGTATCCCTGCGAAACTAATGCGGCTGTGTAAAATGACGTGGAGCAATACCACCAGCTCCGCCAGAATTGGGAAGGACCTCTCCGAGCCGTTTGATACCAAGCGAGGTTTCAGACAAGGTGACTCCCTTTCGTGTGATTTCTTTAATCTGATGCTGGAGAAGATAATAAGAGCTGCAGATCTGAACCGCTCAGGCACAATACTTTACAAGAGCGTGCAACTGCTGGCGTATGCCGACGACATCAACATTATCGGTAAAAACAAGAGCTACGTCTGCCTTCTTGGGATTAGATAGAGAAGCAAAGCGAATGGGTCTGGTGGTGAACGAGGACAAAACGAAGTATCTCCTGTCATCACACAAACAGTCAGAGCACCCACGTCACTGTTGACAGTTACAAGTTTGAAAAAGTAGACAACTTCGTTTATCTGGGAACCAGCATTAACACCAATAATAATGCCAGCCTTGAAATCCAACGGAGAATCACTCTTGCCAACAAGTGCTACTTTGGACTGAGTAGGCAATTGAGAAGTACAAAAATCACACTCTACAAGTCACTCATCTTGCCTGTGCTGGTGTATGGCGCGGAGGCATGGACAATGAAAACATCTGATGAAGCGGCTCTTGGAGTTTTCGAGAGAAAGATTCTGCGAAAGATTTACGGGCCTTTGCGCGTTGGCAATGGCGAGTACCGCAGACGATTTAACGATGAGCTGTATGAGCTTTACAACGATATAGACATAGTG
>JAPVRG010059558.1:625-20632 GCA_029783565.1 Rhagoletis cerasi
CAGTGATTATTTTACATTTTTAATGTCAGTTTTGCATTAAAATAACAGTAATTTTACATTTCTTAATGTAATATTAATAATGTTAAAATGATAATGGTGTAATGTCAATTTTAACATTTTTTAATGTTGGATGACTTTTGTAACCAAAAAATGTTATTTTTACGGCTGTTTATGGTACATTTTTGGTTCAGTGTAGGACTTTTGTTTTTTTCTTCGCGGTAGACATTCTGGTGGAAACGCCCATATACAATGATATATTAACGAGTAATAAAGATATTATAAATTTTGGAAAAAGGGGCGTAGCCACGCCCATTTATTGATTTATATGTATATCTCGGTAACCGCTTTAACAATTTCTACCAAACTTGACATAAGTGTTGATCTTGGTCCAACATAGAAAATTTTTGAAAGGTTTTGAAAGCGGACAATATTCCATTTTCCATATAACGGTAATTTACAGAAATAAGAAATCTGTAAATCGGTAACTACTGAAGATAATTTACTCAAAATTTATGTTTGCAATAATTCCTTAGCCAGAAGTACGATTATAACAAATTTTTAGAAAATGGGCGTGGCACCGCCCACTTATGATTATATATGTGTATCTCGGTAACCGTTTTATCTATTTCTACCAAACTCAGTAAAATTAATGTCCTTGGCACCAAAAAGAAAGCTGGTTGAAATCGTGATAAAAGTACGCCCACTTTTCATATAACGGTAAATTTCGGATATATGAAAACTTCTATATTTCGAAATTAAGAAACGGTAATTTACTCAAAGTTGGTACTTACAACAATCTCTCAGCAAGAAATAATATTTTTATGGACTTTAGGAAAATGGGAGTGAGACCGCCCACTTATGACTACTTCAGTTTATATCGGTAACCGCTTTATCGATTTCTACCAAACACAGCTAAATTATTTTTTTAAGTCTAACTGAGCATATTATCGATAATGTTTGAAAAAGGAAAAAACGACCCTTGTTTACCACGAAGCGGTAGGTTTCAGAATCAGGAAAAAAAACGATGTTTCATACGTGCGCCGGGTATTTAATGTTCGGTTTCACCCTACCTTAGACTTCTTTACTTGTTATTTATATGAATGGTTTTAAAAGGCAAAGGAAAATAGCCACCCTATAGCAGAATCTCGGCCATTTTCAAATTTGACAATTTCTTCCTTGTCATCTACAAAATCACGTAATCAAACTCGTATTGGTAATGTTTTACATATTGGGATAATAATTCCCACTCAAAATTCTTATTGGGACAATATGTCCCATTGAAAGCAAAAACTTACTAAAATCTTACGTTTTGAAAGTTTTCTTCCTGTAATGCTTCAAACTTTATTGGGATATATTAGTTTTAAAAATATAATAGGAGAAAAAAAACTTTGCTGGGACACATAACCCCAGTAGGGGCGAAAGGGTTAAATGAAAAATTTACCTTTTCATAAAATTTAATTTTTTTGTTCTGTTGATATTTTTTTTTAATGGTGCATATTTTTGTGGAATTTTTCACCCACTATTTCTCAAACGTGTGGGTCGTTTTGACCCTTGAAAACAAATTCCTTATTCAAAATGGCGTCCTAAAAAATGGCGGATCATAGAGTTTAAACAGTCAATACATTTAAAACTAAGTTGACGAAGTTAGGTTGACAAAGTCAGATTAGATTAGTTAGATACCTAGACTGCCTAAGCTCTATGGTTCATTTCGTTTTCCTAAATACACTGTGCTTTACTTGTCAAGCTCTTTAATTTTTATTTATATTATTGACTGGAAACTGCTGCTGAATACCGGCATTAACCACTATATGGTATTTGTCGAGCAAATTGGTAAGCTTCGTGACAATAATTTGTCTGTTATATCCAAAAATTTCCTGTTGATTTTTCGTTTAATAATTGTAGTACCTCAAAATATTCCGCTTACTAGTCAAATAAATGTCACTCAAATCATATCGAGCTTTTAACGATTGAATACAAAAACTGCTATTTATGTATTTACTTTTTACAGTTTGTTGGTTATCCTAAGAAAACTTATTTAAAAAACCATTAAAGAATTATTTTGGTGAGAATATGAATGTAATTTTTTGATAATTCCTGCAGTGAGAATACAAACTACTCAATAAATATTCTAAGTAGTTGACTAAAGGATATAAGTTGATGTGAAGTCTGGCTTGAGTTAATATAAAGTCAGATATAGATATACTAATAATAATAATAATAATAATAGATTGGTGCTTACACATATGTTAGTGTTTGGCCGAGCTTCTCCTCCGATTTGTGGCGTGCGCCTTGATGTTGTCACACAAAGGGGAGGGACCTACAGTTCAACGCCGACTCCGAACGGCGATTGTATTTTTGTGAGAAGCTTTTTCATGGCAGAAGTACCCTCGGAGGTTTGCCATTGCCTGCCGAGGGGTGACCGCTGTTAAGAAAAAACCTTTGTCTAATTTTTTTTTCTCTGACCAGGGCTTGAACCCAGGCCTACGGAGTGGAAGCGCGCACTGCCTACCACTACACCACAGCGGCCACTGTAGATATACTAGCTTTTCATTAATTTAACCGATGCACATAGGGGTATTTGGCCGATTTAGGCGGCCAAAATTATTTTTATGAAAATTTTAACTCAAAATGTTTAGAAACTACGTGTTACGATATTTACAATTGTTATGCTCAAAATCAAGTAAATAGAGGGGGAGGATGTCTAAATATTCCATCAAAACAACGAAAATAAAGTTGCTTAAAGTTTTACATCGATAGACTCCATGTTACCGTGGTCCGATTGTAGAAACATTGATACCTACGCGTTCATTTCGGCGAGGAGATGGGTTACATCTTAGTTATAACATGAAAAGGGTTGCCACCTGCTAAAAATGCAATTAAGTTAAATGAATTACTACAATGTGGGTATCAATCGAAATGGTGTTGAAAAGGCTTCATTTCTAAGCAACGTGTGGAAGGGCTACCATATGTTTAAAAATTAGTTAAAAAGGCTATAGTTTGCAACTATCTTAAACAAGGCTGCCAACTTTTAAATTAAAAATTAAATTCAATGCCAAAACTATTCTATACACTGCCTAATGCTTTTTAATAGATTCTATGATGTAATCAACGCACGAATATTCGAGCCTACTCAGTATTCAAAAAATTCTTACGATTTTATTGCCTTAAGGCCAGTATGCAGCTCTTAAGAAAAGCAAAAAATCCATATAAAATGACGTACAAGAAATGGCTAAGAAATTTTCTTGTGTCAAATGTTCTTGAGGCCGTACGCAGTTCTTAAGAAATTTGCTACGCTTTCTACTACGGTTTTCTAAAGTTTTTTGTGAAAAAAGAGCACAAGGCAACCCGTGCTTGCAACAGAAATATATGCCCGCTCAAGAATGATAGAATACAAGATTGCGCCCATCAGAGAGAATTTTTCAGAGTAATTTGTGTATGACGTCAAACTGGTGCAGTTGCGAGAGAGAAACATATTCTCTGCATCGTGGCTATGTTCGCAATCGCCGATTGCACAAGTGTGACGTCATACACACGCTGATTCTGTCAAATTCACTGAGAACGCAATAGCGGTACCGAGATGGGCGCCACCTCTTTATTCTCTACATCGTGATGCCCGCTCCATTATTTCTTGAGGAAAGAGTGATACAACAGGCTGGTGAAGTACCATATGTCAAAATTCCTTGGACACACACACGAAATAATGGCAATTTTTTCTTGACAGTTTTCTTAAGAGCTGCATACCAGCCTTTAAAAGCTTATTTGCAAATTTTTACTACTACAATTCAACCCCTCCTCATACACCGCCCCCGTCAACCCCTTCACTTAAAACCGTCAAAATTTTAATTAAAGACGTTTCTATTCTGAGAGCGTTACAAATTGTAGCAAGAAATACGCGAATGGGTAAGTTCACATTGGCTGTACAAACTTGGCATTTGAATTATAAAAATAAATTTTTATTAGAAATACTGCGTTAGAGTCTTGGCCTACTAAAAATTACTTTTTTTTCCAATTCGGACCAGTTTTAGGAAATGTGGTTTTGGCCGGCTAGATTAATGAAATACCTCTATGTGCGATGTTGAGCTAACTCTTTTGTGAATAACCACATATTTAGCAATGTATGTTTTGATGTAATTACTGATATCGGGTTGAAACTGCATGTAGCCTTTAAGAAACGTTTCTAATTAAGTTTCACATCAATTTGCTGGACAACCAGCATGCAGAGTTATGTATAGACTTTTTTATCTGCCTTATATAGAAACAAGTAAGGAAGTTTGAGTTCGGGTGAAACCGAACTTTATATAGTATATTCAGCCAAAAAGTAGAGTAAATTGGTCAGTATAACACAAAATATATATTATTCATCCACGTTTTTTGTATCGCCTTCAAAATAAGCTCTTTCAATGAATAATCTAATCATTAAAAATATTTTTAAACGAATTTTCTGGAACCCACCCTTTTTTCGACCCAAATTCTTTTTTTTCGTCTTCTATGGATTCAAAACGGCTGCCTGCGAAGTGGTAATTTGAATTTTGGAAAAAGAAAAAAAGTTTGCCGGAGCAATATCAGATAAACACGGGAGTATTTGTTGATTTTTTGGCCACAAATTTGTTCACAATAGTAGCCAGTGAGACAATACGTTATCGAGGTGCAAAGTGCATTAGCTTTCCTTACATGCATATGTATGTATTTGGAAGCAGTATATTAGTTTAGTAATTTAGTTTCCTAGTTTGAAATATTACTTCGAAAGGATTTTAGTTCCATAAAAACAACTAAAATCGCGTTTCTTATTAACTTTTTATTTAACTTACGATTTTGAAGTGTGATAATTCGTTGAATTTTTATTATTTTTTAATAATAATGTCAGCCTTGAAATCCAAAGGAAATTTGCTCTTGCCCACAAGTGCTACTTTGGACAGAGTACACTCTAAAAAACGAATGCAAATTTACTGCCAAAAATTACGTATAATAATTTGTTGAGATATATACATACATTTTTCGTAAATTTCCTCAATACATACATGTCTGTATCACAGTTTTCAGTAAATTCTACATATTTGTGTGGAAAACTGAGTAAGATGTGGAATTTTGCACATATTTTAGTTAAAGGCTGCACGAAATTCATTTTCGGAAAAGTCTTTTATTGTTAAAATCCGTCTGAATAAGGCAACTTTTTGTGCTTTTGAAGCGCGGAAATTTTTATGATGCCAAATTCCGCCGGAGTAAGCTTTCAAATTAGTCGAGGTGAACACAAACTTTTTTCCACTACCAACTCTAGATTATTATATACGATTTTATTGCTTTAGGATTATGATAACCCGACTTGAATTTTGGGCTAAGAATTTCTTTGGAGAATATTTCTCATACATGAAATATTTGAACTCAATTTTAGTAAATACATGCACGTTTTCTTTTAATATGCTATTCAAGGTCAAAAATAGAAACATTCATATTTTTAATATAAGCTACCGTCCTGCCGAAAATGCCACCCAAAACTCCTTTCCTTTCTATTTTCAAGGCCGAACCAACAACTTATACGACCCGTAGCGGGGATGTGACGGACTGGGTCTCTGATAAAGCCCAGTCGCGAACAGAGTGTTTCGGATGTCGGTCGACTTGCTACTCTGCCCGGGCGAACAACTCTCTTTCTTCGCCCTCGAGGGACCAATTTGTATCCAGAAAACAGCGCTGTATGAAAATAGCCGACAGAAGCAAAAGTATTTCCCCTAAATATAGTAGCTATAGAATCAGAGAGCTCTGCTACGACGGAAAAACCCCCACAACGAAGACACACATTTACTCATATTAATAGCATAATGTCTTCCGGACTTCCAAAGATATATCAGCAGAAAATACTGAAAATTCGCTTCAGAAAATACGCTCTTTAAAATACATTTATGCAAGTTTTATGTGCAGTCTGTAATAAATAAAAAGATACACTTTTTGAAGTTACTTAATTGCACTTTATTTACATACAATTAAGAAAGAATTCAAACATTTTTAAGAAATTAACGGTACTCCTAAATTCTTTTCCGAGAATTGAAGTCGGTTGTGTTTTTGCTTAAAAATTACTTGTTTAATGAAAGGTTCTATAAACACAAGATGTGCTCATCTTTCAAAAGTAATAAAAAAAAGTGATAAAAGAATTTTAATAAAAATAAATAAATATATTTCAAGAAATTTTGTAACTTCTTTGTCCATTTTCCTCGGTGTTTCAGAAAGTTTGTCCATAATGTTTTCCACTGTAGGAGTGAGTTCCCTATAAAAAATAAAGAAGTGCTAAACCGTTCAATTGTCCTTGTGACATTGTGCTTCTTAAATATGTTTTAAGTCCACGGAGTGATGAAAATGATCTCTCATTCTCGCATTTTGTTATGGGGAGAGTTACTAGAATGGCAAATAAAATAAACATATATACATATGAGCTGCTATAAATGAAAGTGGTGTAATGCCACTTCTGGAAAAAATGAGTTAATTACAGTTTTGGTTAGGTATAGACACCTATTTTTATGTTCATTAAATTCAGAGACGGAAAATAACCGGGCCATTTATCAAAGTGCCGCCAATTGCCATTTATTTGTTGTTATAAAAAATAACTCACTCGCTATAACTGTTATACAAAGATTTTAGCTTATCTACTTGGGTTAGACTTTTTTCTGATTTGTTTTTTGGTTCACGTTTCGAACTGAACTTTTTATTTATTTTTTTATTTTAAATACAATAAATAATAGGGATGGAAAAAATACTGAGGAAAGTGCTTTAGGAATTTTTTTCTAATTAATAGAATTTGTTAATTGCAGAGAAGATGGGCAGAAAATCGTACATTGGAGTCACAGCTTTTTTATTAAATAAGGCAGTGATATTGAAATTTCAGTGTGTAAAATTTATAAAAAAGAACCAATAACAAGATCACTTCACTTTGTCTTTGTCTTTCCCTTTGCCTTTGTATTTGTCTTTATCTTTGTCTTTGGCTTTGCCTTTTTTGTCATTGTCATTGTGTTTGTCTTTGTCTTTGTTTTTTCTTTGTCTTTGTCTTTGTCTTTGTCTTTGTCTTTGTCTTTGTCCCTTTCCGCTACCAGTGGCATTAAATATTTAACGCAAACATCCTGAAGTCGATTGAAGGTTCACCTCAATAAAAGACTTTACTTCTTATTCCTTATGTTTGTTTACTTCATTGCATTTTCATAATATATTTTTTTCTATTCCATAATAAAAATTACTAACTCACCTTTCCAACAAAACCTTTTTCATAAATGACATCGAATGATTTTATTTTCGTTCGCTATTATATTTCTCACAGTCATTAACCTTAACAACTCCCACGCCAAAACCCACCCCTTGGGTGCGCTAATGGCAACAGCAATGTTAACTATGGCTTCAGAAAGATCGAGGTCTACTAAACCGACATGGAAAATTCAGCTGCAAGCGGTGACAGGTATATGTATTTTCTACAATTTTTAATAGTCTATAAAGATAATTAAATAATAATATAAACAAATTGGATTTATTAATTAGGCAAATAATCGCAGGTTTGTGATTTTTAAGAAATTCTGTTGTATGGGATATGCGCGTGGCTTTCACGACGTTGCACGACGTTTCGCTGAAAATCTTAATTTTTGCTCTAGTCAAGTCATCGTATACATAACGCAGTATTTCGTTTGTTCAGCAGTTGCTGCAAAATTTGGTAGGAGTTGAAATTTCAAAATTAGAATATTGCTACTTGATGTTACAAAAACATTACAATAGTATTTGACTATTTTGAAATCCATAGACAATTTCTCTTTGTGCATGAGAGTTAGTGATGAGCGATATTCCACTATCGGTGATTTTTCACTGTGAATTAAAAATCAGTTATTGCAACAGCTACTGCTAGTCAACGGAAGCAGTGATTGGTGATTTTTTTGCTTTTATTTTGTGAATTCTTTGTTGGTGAAGTTCTTGCTAGTGGTGAATTTTTGCCTTCAAATTTTGTGTGGTGCTTTTGTTTCTGTTGTGAATTTTAATGGTAATTACCAAATTAATTTTTCTGCTTATTTGTATGTGGCTGTGAATTTTTGGTGGACAAGTTTATGAACTAAAAATACAACGCGTATTCTGTGCCCCTAAAACTTGTATTTTATTATACTTAAACTAAATGGGCTACAAAACTGCGCATCCGAAAATTTCTAAATATCCTGGTAACACTTTCAAAATTTTTACGATTTTTTTTTTTTATATATATGTATGTACATATGTACATATGTATATGATATTTGTGGTAGAATGAACAATAGTAGTAGTAAAAAAATATATAGAAAGAACTGTATCTTTGCGAATATGGTAAAAAATCCATTTATGTTCAATTAAGTCGAGCAGTCTGCGCATAAAAATCTGCAGTATTAATTTTAATAAATATATTTAATGTTATCTTATTTTGAAATATTAATATTTTTACTATTCTTAAAATAAAAAGATCGAAAATACATTTACGATAATTTTGGAACATTAAAAAGTGACTGTAATATTTCTCAATTCCGATTCACAAGCAGCAGTCGCAATAGCAGTAAAAAATCACAGTGATTTAAAAATCGCAGTCACTTAATTCACCGATAACGAAAAATCACCATATCGCTCATCACTAATGAGAGTTTACTTTGAAACATCCGCGGTATAAGCATGCACCTAAAGTAAGTAATTCACACAAATGAAAATCACTTTCGTGCCAATTTGCAAATTTTCAACATTTGCATGCCTAGAGGCACTTTTACCTCATATGCAAAATAGACATTAAGGCGTTGTCTTTTGGACTTCTGAAGTGCACACAGCATACGCACCAACGAGGAGCTGCTGCTCGGTAATTTCGCACACGTGAGACGCGCAACTGCTGGCAACTGCTGGCAAATGCGTGCTAAAGGAATAGATATGTACATATTTACATACATACATAACATTGCACGTGGGTAGGAGGAAGAATAGACGTACATGCATAAAAAAACAAGAAAAGAAAAACCAGCTGAGGTGAACAGTAATGCTTAAAATGGCTTTTTGAAGACCGTTTACTACACGCGAACGGAGATGCGAATGCACAAACATCCATACAAATAACATACAAATGTACATATCTACACTGCTGCGAGTTGCCACTTCAAAGGTGCTAAAGTTCAGGTTTTGTTATAAATCTTCGATTAGAAAAATGTAATAAATGCGTTTTTGGAATGCACACCTACGAACAATAAGATATGATGATATGCACACAAACAAACCGCCATGTAAAATAACGATTATGCGCGCGCGAAAGTGTGGCAATGTGTGTGAGTTTGGGTTTGGGGTTTGGGGTTTGGGGTTTTGGCGTGTTACCATTACGCAAGGGTGTCTTTTATCATTTTTCTAAATCTTGTTTTCCAAGTTGTTGCTGCAGTCGCCAGTGTCGAAACGTGTTATCACTCCTTAATATATATTTTCCTTCGGTTCGCATTTGTTTTTCATTTTTTTGGTTTTATTTAAAATTCAAAGACTTTTGCCTGGTGTCTTTATGGCTTTTTCCATTTGTTTAGATAGTACCAAAAAGGCCTGCCGAAAGAAAGGGCAAATGAATTGCAGTGTGGGGAGGGAATAAGGAGCACGGGCCAAGCGCCACATTGCTTTAAATCTTATACTGCTATTTGGCCCATGCGGAACGCCAAGTTGCCAATTGTAGATTAATGACTTTTTGTTACTTGGCAGTTATCGGATTCACAGAAGCTGTATTCTCTGTGCCACTTGTCGCTAAGGAATATTAAAATAGGTTTCGCAACTACAGGTGTTGAGACGCTTCTTTCTACGATTAGATTACCATTTGTGCATACTTTTTGCACTTTTTAAAATTTTTGCTTTCTTTTCTAAACCAACGCCTCTCCCCTGCAGTCCTTACACTTATTCGGAGTTTCGCTGGTGAATCAAATGGGATATGGCGGACACATTAGCGTAAATGGCAATTTTATTGGGCAATAAAAATTGCTCACCATTGCCACTACCAGCTGTTCCAGACGACTCATTCCAATGTTGTTTTGAGTACTTTTTCATTATTATTATTATTGTAATTTGTTGCGTTGCTGCCGTTTTGCCTAAATTGCATTTATTTTGATTAACGTGCGAACTTCCAAATTTCGGTACACAGAATTTCCGTCCTCCCCCAATGTCTTTTTGCTCTTTCACACTTCTATTAGCGTTCCACCCACTAATCTAGCTTGAGAGGATAAACGTGTAAAATATACCTTAGCAGATTCGCTAAGCTAAGCTTCAGCAATTTTGCTGCGTTTTTACTCTGCGTTTTCATTGCCATGAATTCTAAGAATAACGGGAATTAAGTAAGCGCTCTAGTGGTTGCAAACATTTGACAAATGTCCCCGTTAATGATACATGGGTAAGGAGCACGAGCAACCATCAACACCCCTCTGTACTGTTTTGTTTATAGACAGCGTTGGAGATCGAAGGGATGTAAGCTTATACATACATAGATATGTATACATCCGAATCAGCAAATAAGTCATAGCTTACTGTTTTTGGTAACAACAACTTGAGGTGCAAGATGTACATACTGATAGTTACGTTACACAAGTATATATGTATATCTAAAGGTATATTTCAAATAATCAGGTGTAATTCTATTGGAATAAATAATATCTTTTCTTTCTCGAAAATTCTTCGAATATTATCCTGCATTAAAAATATTTTTAATTTAATTTTTCATTGCAGGATAATAAAAAGAAATATGTGTACCTTTTCATCAATTTAGGTGATAGGCAATAAATATTTTCAATTAGAAGAAGAAGCAGGCCAAAACTTGAGTGCTTTGCGACAGTACGGGCCTCAATTTCCGACTATGACGAGGTGCAAATAAAATGCAGCTAAAGAGTAAATTATAGAGTTCTAAGCTACAAGTATTTGTATTCTGCAGCAATGATCTGCTGACATTAGATCTATGAAGTTCAACCATAAGGAAACATTAGAACATTTTGAGCTATTATAATCCACAGGGCCTCCAGGTGAAGCACGTATGTAGCTAGGGTTCTCAATGGGCTTCAGAAAGAAATCTTATCTGTGGTACCTGACCATCATTTCCTATGCAAATTTTTCCGCTGAATCTGAATAAGAAAACAAAATATAATAATATAGAAAAATTTTTAAGATATAGGCAAATTTCGGGTTTTTTAAATCTGAAAAAAGTGCGCACTCTTAATTGCAATTTTTTTGGGTCTACACCATTTCCAGTTGTAAATGCGAAAGCGTCAATTGTAAATGAGAAAGCGTCATTTGAAAATGAGGATAATAATAATAATAATAGATTGGCGCTTACACATATGTTAGTGTTTGGCCGAGCTTCTCCTCCGATTTGTGGCGTACGCCTTAATGTTGTCACACAAATGGAAGGGACCTACAGTTTTACGCCGACTCCGAACGGCGATTGTATTTTTGTGAGAAGCTTTTTCATGGCAGAAGTACCCTCGGAGGTTTGCCATTGCCTACCGAGGGGTGACCGCTGTTAAGAAAAACCTTTTTTCTAAATTTTTTTTCGACCTTGCTCTGACCAGGGTTTGAACCCAGGCCTGCGGAGTGGAAGCGCGCACTGCTTACTACTACACCACAGCGGCCACTGAAAATGAGGATAGTTAATTGTAAATGAGAAAGCGTCAATTGAAAATGAAAAAAGTCAATTGTAAATTAGAAAGCGTCAATTGTAAATGAGAAAGCGTCATTTGGAATTGAGAATAGTCAATTGTAAATGAGAAAGCGTCATTTGGTTCTGCATATATAATAGATGATTCAAAGTCGCTTATCTCTGGTAATACTTAATCAATTATGACGCTATGAAACGCGTTTGAAGACGGGATTTTCAAGTTTTCAGAAGGTTATGATCTTCATCTTTGCTGTTTGCAATCTACGTCATATTATTAGAGTATACACATAGGTAAGAAGTCAGAAAAATAAAGCTGGTCAATATTCGGATGAAAACGATGTCGGTCGAATTCCAAAAAAAAACTTCACAAGTGAGCTATATACATATAAATGTATGTATGTAGTTCATCATGACCTTGAATCTGTTTAAACCATTTATTCGACTCTGGTTATAACTATGTAATAAGCCTAAAGACAGAAACTTAATTAAAAGGACCAGAATTGATTAAACAAAAACCGTGGAATTTAATTACAGCAATGAATGACCAGACGCTTTCTTCTTCTTCTTCTTTTTTATTGGCGCTGTAACCGCCTAAGCGATTTTGGCCGAGTCCAAAACAGCACGCCAGTCCTTTCTCTTCTGTGCCAACTGACGCCAATTGGAAATGCCAAGTGAAGCCAAGTCTTTCTCTACCTGGTCTTTCCAACGCAGAGGAGGCCTTCCTCTTCCTCTGTTACCAGCATCGTGACCCGCGTTGAATACTTTCAGAGCAGGAGCGTTTCTGTCCATTCGAACGACATGACCTAGCCAGCGGAGCCGCTGTATCTTAATTCGCTGCACTATGTTTATATCGTTGTAAAGCTCATACAGCTCATCGTTAAATCGTCTGCATCCCAAACCCAGTCATAAATGGGCCAAACGTTGTTGAGCAACGGCTGCAATATTTGGAGAAGTTGGTGGATGCCGGGAAAGCTACAATCACCGGAGGAGACTGCGCGAGAGCATTTCAGCACGCAACATCATTCCATGCAAATGCTTTATCTTTACAAGATATGCAAGTTGGGACACATTAAACTTTAATTTTTAATAATATCTAAATGATTTCTGAATAAAAACGAGTTTCTCATTTCCAAATGACGCTTTCGCATTTTCAATTGACGCTTTCTTATTTACAATTGACTATTCTCAATTACAACTGACGCTTTCCCATTTACAATTGACTATTCTCAATTCCAAATTACGCTTTCGCATTTTCATTTGACGCTTTCTCATTTACAACTGGAAATGGTGTAGTTGGTCAACCTCAAAATTTCTTTTTACATTAATGATGCTTATTAATTTTGCTATCATCTATGTTAACAACATTTTCCAACTAGAAAATGCCGCGCGCATGCATTATAGTACCGCGTTCGGTCGAATGCACGATGCTTGGAGAGTTCTGCTTCCAAGATGTCGTTGCGATAAAAATTGGGTACTGTACGGACGGGAAACGCGCTGAGGCCATCGTAGTCTCCGCTTACCTGCCATACGATTCTATAGCCCCCCTCCTTCGAGGGAGATTATGGACATCGTGCAGTACGCCGAGTCAGATGGTATGGGCCTAATAGTGGGTTGTGGCGCGAACTCACAAAACATTATATGGGGTAGCACGAAGTGCAACTTCCGTGGGAACAAGCTATTAGACTACATTTTGTCCTCTGAATTGGTAATATAGAATGTAGGTACCAAACCTACTTTTGTCACCAGCAGAAGACAAGAAGTGATAGATCTAACCTAAACCAATGAAGTTATGGCGGATCACATCAAATGATGGTTGGCCTTAAAGGGGAATCTCTATCAGATCATCGATTCATCGAATTTCGGCTAGGAACTGACACTTGTCAAGTACCAAAAGGTCGGAATCCTCGAAAGGCGGACTGGGAGAAGTTTGGGTTGCTCCTGGAAATGAGAATACCAAATCTCCCTAAACTCAAAACATTAAATCAATTGAAGAGGCGATCCGCGAGGTCGCACGCAGAGATATGGCGTCGGGGAGAGCCACCAGACTAAACTGGTACTTAGCATCACGAGTGGTGACTGAGGAGTCAGTGAGGTTTTCCCTAGCCTCTTTTGACGACTACGTCACCGGGCCCAGATGGTATGTATCCGATAATGTTAAAGTATGAGGGAGACAGGCTTGTAGTGTTTCCTAAAAAGGCAAAGAAGGAGTGATCTACGAGCCCTGGTAGGACTTATTACGCGGCATAATCCGTACACAGTGTTTGGAGGACGAGGATATAACAGAACATTTTCTCTGCCGCTGTCCGGCCTTCGCCAGACTCCGATTTTAAATGCATAAAGGAGTCTGGTAGGTTTGCAAAGGAGCAATGAACTCCCACCCCCACCTACATGTCCCTTTCCTCTAAATCCTGTTTCATGGCATTAAGTACAATGGGCAATACTGTCTGAGTGATTGGAAAAATTTGTTTTTGGTTTTTCTGGCCACCCACAATTACATTTCATTCAAATGCGAACACAACTTTTCAAGAGAGGGAAACGATTTCTCCGCTTTTGTGATATAGGATTCATCGAAAAGCATGACAGCATCATCACATTTGTCGAACTTTTTGAATGCATCGTCATCAGCTTGGAAAAACGTGGTCGATATCTTCAACAGCAGTTGAATAACTGAACTCAAGGCTCCAAGGGTTACATTACGTCGAAAAAACGTACGAATCCACAACTTCATCTGCTAAAGAATACTTCAGGATTACTATATTTGTTCCGTGAATAGACGCATTGATACAGGATTTGACTGAGAGATTTTTTGTGGCAGAAATCAGCTGGATTTTTCGCGTTCAATGTTCAACTCTTCAAATTATTGAAATATATAATATGATTCGTGTTGTATCCAATAATTTTGAAATAATATGAGTGAACCGACATCCACTTCAGGTATGTATGTATATAAATAATAACCCCCTTATTCATAAAAAATAAAATAGCTTTAAAAAAGGTTTAAAAATTGAAAAATGTATGAAAATGTCACTTTATAGAGCTCTTTAAACCTATTTTATTTTTTATGAATAAGGGGGTAAAATTATGTTCTGACTTTATCATTTCAAGTTCCAGATCCCAGTAAACTGGATGAAGAAATCTGATGAGGAGAAGTGGTGATCTCCGAAATGGCAGCTATAACTTCAGTCATTTGTAAATTATTGTTACTTTTCCACACATATTTACCGCCCTCACGCTCAATAAAATTGTTGAATATAATTTGTTATCAGGCCAAAAAAATAAACAGCAGAAATAAGTGATTTTACTTTTCCTTTTATATGTACATATTTCGAATGCCGAAGATTAATTTCAATCCAAAATTGTAATTTGACCGGTATACTTAAGAACATTATTATTTAGATAATTTCTGATTAATTTGGTTATATTTTTATTCATTATTATTCGTTATCAACATGGCCGCCCCCATTTCTGATACAAATTCTCATTATTTTCCTTAAATTACTTATTCAGTACCGGTTCCGGATTTTATCTTACCTGGTCACATTTTTTGGGTCGGATGTAATGAGAATGAACGATGTGCATTCCTTTTCTCTCGACAGACTGCTAAGATTCATAAAGCAGTGTGGTAAGTTCGCAGAGGAGCAATTAATTTCCATCCCTCCTATATATCTCTATCCCCTCTCTAGGCCTTAAGTACAATGGGCAATACTGCCTGTGTGCTTCAAAAAAATGTTTTTGGTTTTTCTGGCCACCCATAATTCCATTCCATTCCATACAGAATCCAATTGAAATGTGGGTTACATGAAAAGTATATTTCCGGGATTTTATAAACAGGCTTCTAAATATTTATGCGTTGTGGCCACTTCAGTCTCGAGTGAATGACTATTTTCTAAAGCAGGAGTAGGTTAGGTTAGCTTAGGTTAGCCTGGCTGCCCTCATCCCTCAGGAAAAGGGAACACTTAGGGCACCATGCGCCCGTTGTGATGCCATATTAGAGACTCCATATGCCCCAACTTTTACCTTAGAAATGGAACCACTTCGTAGCTTTGATGAAGCGCACAAAGTCGTAGATACTGGCTTTATCTAGTTCAGCCATACATTCAAAATAATAATGGAGGAACGAGCATCGACGAGCTCTCGCCAGAGCAGGACAGTTGCAAAGGTAGTGCTCCACGCTTTCGATTTCCTCCTCATCACCGCAGATACGACAGTAGTCGTTGGACTGCAAACCCATTCTAGTGGCGTGGGTTCTCATCTCCAATAACAATGTCGGAGCAGCGGTCGCACCAAGTGAAGGAGGGGGCGAGATCTACGTTTGTCCAGCTTAGGCCAGATATGTCTTGCTATCCTGCAAGTAGGCGCAGCAGACCATCTTATATTAGACCGTTCGACAAAGTTATTCTCCAGCCACAGCTTGCAAGAAGATAGCGGAATGCCCGCATTACGATCTGTACTTATTGCAGACAGCAAGGTTCCTTCCCTTGATAGTTCATCTACAGTACAGTTCCCCGGAATGCCTTTATGACCTGGCACCCATACAACATTAGCGACGTAACATCTCGCCAGTTCATTAAGAGTACGTCTACATTCCATAACAATCTTCGACGTAGATTTGTCAGAATTAAGTGCTTTAATTGCTGCTTGGCTATCAGAAAAGATTGTTACCCCTTTCAAACTAATTAGAAAATCCATCAGCCATCTTGCAGCTTCGTTTATTGCTGTTAGTTCAGCCTGAAACACGCTACATAAATCTGGCAGACGAAAACTAAGGCTTAGTGAGAGTTCTTGCGAGTATACCCCACTTCCTACCTTTAGATCAAACTTGGAGCCATCAGTGTAGAAGGCTGTTGACTCAGAATACGAGATCAGGACCGAATCCTCCTCCCAATCTTCCCTTGAGTGGATATTTGTCTGGAAGTGATTGTTTAGTCCAGTAGGCGGAACTGTGTAGTCCGGGCGCCTGAAGTCTTCTGGAAGGTCTTCCAAAATTCTAGAGTGTCCAATCCTCGTTTTACTCCATTTGGATAGTGCATTTAATCTAATAGCATTATAGCTTGTTTGTAGTTTACGATATATGTCCACAGGTAGAAAGTGAAGCAAGGTCTCTAGGGCTTTAGTCGGCGCCGATGGTAGCGCTCCCGTGATCATCATGCACGCCACCCTTTTGACCTTTTCTAACTTGATTCTTACTGTAGATTTATCTACGACGCGTCCAAAAAACTGTTATGCCGTAGAACAGAATGGCACGCACAACCGCTATGTACATCCAGTTCACAATATGAGGCTTCAATCTCCATTTCTTCCCTATCACTGATTTACAGGCATACATGGCAGTTATAGCTTTCTTGCAACGCTCTTCTATATTGCGCCGCCAAGTTAGCTTTCTGTCAAGAATAACGCTCAGATATCTAACTTCCTCCGAGAGAGTCAGCCGGATGCCGTTCAAAGAAGGAAGTTGCAGCTGGACAGCTTTCGTTTTCTTTGAAAAGAGAACCATGCCCCTTTTGCCGGATTGACACTAAGGCCTGCTTCTTTGGACCAGGTGTCCACGACGCGTAAGGCGTCTTGAGGGTGCTTACCAATTGCCGTCAGGGCAAGATCATCCGCGTAAGCAATGACTTGGCAACCTATACTCTGCAACCGTGACAGCAAAGTATCCATCGTTAGATTCCAAAAAAGTGGGGAGAGAACACCGCCTTGTGGAGTTCCGCGGCTTACATATATTATTATTGATACCTCCCCCATCCTAGAATAAATAGCTCTACTGCCTAAAAGGCGATGAACAAATTCGAACATAGGGTGGTCCAGCCCAAGGCGCGTAAAGGCTTGAAGAACCGCGCCCGGGAGAACTCTATTGATGGCACCCTCGATATATAGGAACACGCCTAGTGCAAATTCCTTTAAAGCGAGTGCCTTTTCAATGGTGCTGACAATACTATGCAAAGCTGTATCCACAGATCTACCTTTCCAGTAGGCGTGTTGACAGCTAGAGAGATTATTTACATCAATTTCCTTTCGGATCTGCGAGTCTAGAAGTCTTTCCAGAATCTTGAGAAAGAAAGAAGTAAGGCTTATCGGCCGAAAGTCGCTTGGTTTCACATGGGGGGGTCTACCTCTCTTGGGAATGAACACAACTTTCACCAGGGTCCAGCCCTTGGGTATGAAACCAAGTTTAAGACAAGTCTTATAGATTAAGACGAGTATCGGACAAAAAGCAGGAGTAACTACATATCAGCCAGCAGCGAAACCATTTGAAAGCAGAAATACTTTCAAAAGTGATTTTAAATTCCGTATTAAATAAATAACATCCTTGCATTTCTGTTATTTGTGAAGGCAAAGTTTGAACGGGCATTTTACAAAATTTATTCAATTAAAGGTGTACATAATTATGTGTATAAAACTAGCCTATTACGCTTGCTATGAGTAGTCGAAAAGAAAGTTGAGAAAACATCGATATTTCGATACATCGATGTTTTAATGGCTGATGTTTTACTTGACGATGTTTGCATCCCCATGCGTGGTATTGCCAAATCCATATGAAGGACGATCCTATCGTATATGCCAACTATGCAGAGCGGGATGAGCCTCTTAAACGTCGCATACAAGGACGAGCGTATCGTGTGAAAAGCAATGTGGCCTTAGATGTGTCCAATCCAGCAAAGAGCAGAAATCTACCATACCCCAAATCTTTAGAAAAAAACCCGTGAGAGAAGAATGGACAGATTTAGGAAGAATCTCTCCCAGGAGCCGAGAAGATAAGAAGGGTCACAGAGCAATACCTTGCAGTAAAATAACAAAGTGAATGGTAAAATACACTGTAGTTCCCGCTTATAAGACCGCACCTGATAAGAATTCAATTATAATTACCGGTTAGGTCTGCCTACAGAAGACAATACGACATCTGAGCAACTTTCATGTTAATTTATGACTTTGACCAGATATATAGAGAAACATTTCAACTGCATTTAATGGTAAACCTTAATCTGAAGGTATTTTGGAAAATCAATTTTAGGGTAGTTTTCGACTTTTTAGGTTTTGTCCTACTACAGCTAAAAAGTTGAATTTAGAAAACATACAAGTAAATACCTAATGAAAACAAGCTTACTTTAATTTTGCTAAGCATTTACAAAAACAAACATAATCATAAGCAATGTGAGAATGACAATAACTTTAAAAACTCTAACTCAACTAAGCGCTATTTATCAAAAGACAGAGCATGAGTAGCGCCGACAGCTTGGCAAGTTCAACCCAAACTCACTCAGTAGCATTCCGCATTTCATGTCTGCAGTCGTTGCGCTTCGGTCTGTGTAAAAAATTTGAGATAAATCAACTAGGATAAACGATATGTCGCATCACTTTTGAAAATGAAAAATGTTTTTATGATATCCTTCCTATTTTATTTGCACACCTTCCACGCGAAAACAATAAAAAATACTGAATGTGATTTTTGTTTGAATAAACTTTGAAAAGCTCACAAAGTCAGTGTAGGTAATAATTTCACTTGGGGAATGATAGTTCAACTTACTCATTGGTACTAAGTAGTACGAGTACCAAACGCTAACCAATTTCTTGTTAAAGTCAAAGAAGAATTAAATGATGTTTGCTGTTTTTCTTATTAATACTACTTGCTAGTGAAGTAAGCGCTATTATTATTTAAGGAAAAACATGGAAAATTTTTGTTTATCCTTACATTTTGTTTTTTTTTAGATTTTTGAAGTGAAACTTCTTACTCGAGTCCGGAGATGGGTTGCGTTAAATATTTAACACCAAGGCATAACATCTGCATCGCTGCTTCGATTTTCAAAAATGAGGTGTCAAATAAAAGGCCTTGTCCTTTGGGTGTGACACATATCTTAAGTTCCTTAAAAGGAGTTGCCACGTGTTAGAAAATCGAATTCCAAATTTCTCTGCCGCAGAGGGTTGTGTTAAATTTTAACACCAAGGCATAACATCTGCATCGCTGCTTCGATTTTCAAAAATGAGGTGTCAAATAAAAGGCCTTGTCCTTTGGGTGTGACACATATCTTAAGTTCCTTAAAAGGAGTTGCCACGTGTTAGAAAATCGAATTCCGAATTTCTCTGCCGCAGAGGGTTGCGTTAAATTTTAACACCAAGGCATAACATCTGCATCGCTGCTTCGATTTTCAAAAATGAGGTGTCAAATAAAAGGCCTTGTCCTTTGGGTGTGACACATATATTTAGTTCCTTAAAAGGAGTTACCACGTGTTAGAAAATCGAATTCGAAATTTCTCTGCCGCAGAGGGTTAACACCAAGTCATAAAATCTGTATCGTTCGTTCGATCCTGAAAAATGAGGTGTCAAATGAAAGGGCTTGATCTGTAGATGTGCAATGTGGTTTTAGTTTTTTAAAGGGTTGC
>JAPVRG010059638.1:2599-18644 GCA_029783565.1 Rhagoletis cerasi
CAATTCGTTTCCATTCAATCCTTAATGCAAAGTGTTCTCCCTTCGTTTGACGGTAATGTTGCGGGTAAGGGCTTACGGCCAATGACATGCCCATGTTAAAATAATGCCTTCCTGAAGCGAAAGGGTAAGCGATTGCCGTCGCCTACCTCGATTCCATTTTCATTTCTTTGGTAATCGTGTTTTTTGCTGGGTGTTGGCGTTGATTAAAAGAAATTTATTTGGCGTATGATTTTAATATGGTCTTTTTCTTATACAAGCTAGCCGGAATTGATGCAATTACCCGACGGCCAGGCACACGGGAACAGCTTGATGTAAAAACCTGCAAATCGTGAAGTACCCGCTAAATTTTCATCGCCAAAATTCTCTAAACGAAAAAATTAGAAAAAGGCAACTGAAGTTTTTGAGAAACAAGCGGGGTCAAAATACCATCAAAATGCGGTACTTAATTTAAATGAACGCTTATGTATTTCGAATAACACTGAGAAGCCGGTTAACATTCAAATCGATGAGGGGCTCAGCAAAAAATTGCAGAAAACCGAAAGCTTTTATACCTATTATTCAAACTGTTTTATTATGTGGCCGCCAAAACATTGCTTTGAGAGGAATAACGGACTCGGTCTCCCTAAGCGATGGCCATGGTGGCCATGAAGGATATTTCCGGCCTATATTACGATCGGTGAGCCTTAACAGTCATGACTTAGCAACTAGCTTGACAACACCTGCGAAGAATGCCATATATTTAAGCTCACAAATCCAAAACGAAATTATAGAATGTTGTCACAAAATATTGCTGTATAGGTGTGATACATTTTCTTTTTTCAAATTTAAATTTTTTTAATTTTCGTTTTTAGGTATTGAACAACTATTCCTTTGCGCAAGATATGTTACGTCCGAACCATTTGTAATTAAGGAAGAGTTCCTTGAATTTATTCGAAATCATAGCAGCTTAAAAAGAATAGGTGCTGATTGCAAAAAAATGCTCGGCCAAGGCTACGACGGTGCAGCAAGCATGAGTGACTACTTGCAAGGAGCACAAGCTCGCATATCGCATAAATTTCCGTTGGGTACATATGTATGTGTATTGTGCGGCACATTCCTTAAATTTAGCTATACTAAGAGCTTGCGATATTAGTTATGTCCATAATGCGTTGGTCACCTTGAAAGCAGTGTATAATTTTTTTAACACACCAAAGCGCCAGATACTACAAGAATCATTAAAGAAATATTCTTGCGCGATTTTGAAAAAGAAATTGAAAAGTGTATGTCCTACTAGATGGGTACAACGTTGTGAAGCAGTTGTCACTTACATTGAAATGCAGAATGCCGTAATAGATGCATTAGAGGTCGCAACTGAGTTAAAAGATCCAGCAGTTTCGTCGTCAGCTTTTCAGCTGCTGCGAACGATCAAAACATTGGAATTTCAAACATTGGTTCAAGTAAGCGCCATTGTTTTATCGATCACCATGATACTGAGCAAAAAACTGCAAGAAAAAGAAATTGACAGCGCTGCTTTGAATTTGTGTGTTGCAGTAAGAGACGAATTGAAAATGAAGCGTGAAAACGCTGAAGTTTTCAATAAACTATTTACAGAAGTGGAAAAATTTTGTTTAACTCACGACATCACCTTATTGGTCCCGAAACGAAGTAACCATCTTACAAATGTAGAAGATTATTTTCGCATAAATGTATTTATGCCCTTCTTGGACGCTGCTCTTTAAAACTTAGAATATCGCTTTTTGAATCATAATGACCTCTTATCATCTTTTAACGTACTCTTCCCAAACATACAAAGTGGTGAATTCGCAAAGTTTTTAATTGGAAAATATGCTGAGATGTTGCCCTCTCGAGGAATTATAATGACCGGACTGGCCGAAACAAGTATATGGCAAACATTTTTACATAACAAAAATTTTGGTAAGAGGATGCATGTATTGGATCTTGTTAATGTAAGGCTAAAACCAAAAAAATATGTTTTTCAAATATTAAAAACTTTTCATATCTACAAAATTTTCAGCAATGCGATCCCGCTGCGTCCAAAGTGTTATGTATTCCCCCGGTAACTACCCCTACAAATAAAAGGTCGTTTTCCTCCTTGCGATTTATAAAAACAGATTTGAGAAATGCAGTGAGCGAAGGAAGATTTAAGGGCCTTGCTTCGATTTCCATCCATCAAGATATGGAAATTACGCCAGAAGAAATTTTGGATGAAATGGCGAAAATGAAAATTAGTCGTTTTAATTTTGCGCTATTAGCTTGTTTTTTAAGGTGAGTGTTTTAACCTTGACACAAATTTTATGTTATATTTATAGAACTTTTACTTAATACAAATCTGTGAATTAGTGATTTTTTCTTAATAAAATTATTTATGTGCATAGCATACCATGTTTTAGTGTTCTGTTTGTTTTGAATTCTGATCCCAGGCATATCTTCGAGGTGGACGAATTACTCGACCACTCCGTATTTTTACTGATGCCTGCTCCTGACTTCTATTTCCTGAGTTTCCTGCCGAACCAGTACTGCCAGCTGTTTTATATTCAACCGATGATGCATCGTGTACAGCTGCAATGACTGATTCATTCATCTGTCTATCACCTTACTTTGCGGGTACCCGGGGCTAGAAAACTTTAATTGAATATTAAACTCTTTTGCAAATCGAATTAAACCTGCTGGACTGAAGGGAAAATAATATGCTTCGACGTCTTATCCCTAATCGGAATGCTCACTAAAAAATTTAAGTATGAATCCATAAGTGCCACAAAGTCACGTCCCCCTTATTCAAACAAGTCCATAGCCACGATATGGACTGGATACCTTGGTGGCTCTTCTTGTTTCAACTCCTCCTTTTGATTACTTTGTTTAAATTTCTCACATATAGCACACGAATCTATGAGAAGTCTAATTTATTTGTTAAAAAAAAGTACAGCAGTCTAGCCCTAGTAAGCGGTTCTTCAATGCCCAGATGTGCCGCGTTCACCACGTTAGACACGTTTCGTTGTAATTCAGTTGGAATCATCAAACGGTGGTTCAAAAAAATAAGTTTATTTTCTCCGTACAACAATGCTTTGTGGAATGGGATTGTGGGTGGCCGGAAAAACAAAAAAAAAAATTCAAATGAAAAAAATTACAGGAAAAGGAATTGTAGGTTGGGGTGGCAGTTCATTGCTCCTCTTCAAACTTACCCGACTCCCTTATGAAGTTTAGCAGCTAGATGAGGAGAAGAAATTTTGCTACCACCCTGTCAGGCCTTTTCAGAAAACACTTGGTTATTTTGCAGGTGTCAATAGTGTACCAACGGCTCTCACGAGCTTTGTTTATGAGATCCTTGATGCACCCGATCGTTCCCGCTATGCTTGGCCCTAAAATTGGCCCCGGCTCCAGAGAACCGCAGTTCGCCAATTCATCAGCCAGTCGTTACCTTGAACACCGTAGTGTCCTGGAACCCACACAAGTTCAAGCTCATTCCATCTTATAGCGGAGTTCAGCCCCAACTTTGAACACTGAAGAGATGCGAGCAGTTTCCCGGACCTTTAGAGCAGCTTGAAAAATCCTGATTTTATGTCCGCGCCACCTTTCGCCAATTATTCAGTCTGCCACTTTCAGTATTGCAAAGACTTCCGATTGCCATCCAGCTACAGATGCCATCCAGATCCAGTACCGTTTTCAGTCTTTGAGCCGAGCTTACCAAGAGAGTGTCTGGATCTCTCCATTGTTCCCTTGTAGGAAATCTAATGAAGTACTTTCTACAAAAGGAGACTGCAGGTATCAGTTTGTCATTTGGTGCCAAAACCAAAGGATATAGCTCTGACAACTTTCTGAACAACTCTCTGTGCCCAGGGCTCCGATCGTCGTGCCAAAGACCAAAAGAGTGCAGCCGACACATCGTTTTCATTGCCTCCTCTTGGATCGCTGAATCCAGAGGCGGCAAATTCAACAAAGCATTAAGACCCAGTCCTGACGTTGTAGTTATGGTGCCCGTAATGCCCATATAAATGCTCCTTTGAAGCCTGTTTAACACATTAGCCGTGGTTTTGACCACGGTTCTGCGCCACCATACTACAGCATAATACGTGACGATTGGCTTTACTAGAGCTATGTATATCCAAAATATCATAGCCGGTCTCAGACCCCAGGTCTTTCTAAAGGTTATTCGACACTGTCCGAAAACTTTCAGCGCTCAATTTACCTTTAGCTCGACGTGAGTTTTCCATGTAAGCTTCGTATCTACAGTTACCCTTAGATATTTCACATCCACGGAAAGGCGTATGTTTACGCCTTTTGAGGACCAAATATCCCTGGGAAATTTGTCCCACACAAATATCCACCAACATAGCACTATAAACCAGCAATACGACACCGCACGATGCCAAAGCAACACAGCAACATGTCTACGAAAACAACTAACACGAGCAACATCACACAGGCGGCCTATAAAAGGGACAACACAGCCGCTCAAGAAGCAGTCATCACGGAGTTGTGGTGGCGGCTAAACACTACTACTGAATAGGACGTGGCTTTAAAAAGGTTGTACCATACAAGACTCGGATATTCAAAAGTAGAAGGCCGACTACCACTGAAAGGGACTTGGCTTGTAAAAGGTTGTACCATACAAGACTCGCCCGTTCAAAGGTGGAGAGCCGTGGGCTAAGGCGCGGGTGGGTAAAAGGTTGAACCATCTCCACCGTGCGATAAAGACCGCGTTCACAGTCTGTCGGGCAAACGTCACTGCCACAATTTACCAGCAGAGCGCCACGGTCGGCGTCAACAGAGCGACGTCAACAGCGCCAGCAAAGCGACACGGTCACCGTCAACAGAGCGACGTCAGCAGAGCGACACGGTTGCCCTCAAGAGAGTGACGCCAACAGCGCCAGCAGAGCACTACTCTACTTCGGCAACCTCACCGACGCGACTAGAGCGTCGCCACTAGCATCGACAGGGCGTCATCGATCAGCACCGTCAGTAATACGCCCGCCCAGACAGCGGCAGCGAAACAGCAGAATCACGCCACCACGGCATAACGGGCCGGTAAAGGGACACAGGAATCGTTACCCCGCCAAAACTAGTGACGCCACGGATTTTTCCATACATATACATTCTTTGTTTTTACATGTCTTTAGTGAGTAAGGAATTTGTATAATAAAGCTCGATTTACCGGAGCCCCGAAATTATAAATTTATTGTAACGAACCCTGGACACGGCGAGTATACCCCTGCATTAGAGAAGAAGCGTCGGGGCAGCAAAAACGCTTCATTACAACATATACATTCTTTTCTTGTTACATGACTTTAGTGAGTAAGGAATTTGTTTAATAAAGCTCGAATTACCGGAGCCCCCAAAATTACAAATTTATTGTAACGAATCCTGGACACGGCAAGTATTCTCCAGCATTAGAGAACAAACGACGGGGCAGCAAACACGCTTCTTAACAATTGGCGCCTGAGCAGGGACCCTCGGTAGATCGTATACGCTCAAAGGAAAAAATTTCCGCCGAATATACGAGAAGTTTCGTTACAAATTGGCACCGAATATATCATAAGTAAAATGGCGGAGCTAGTCAATACCACGTGGCTGGACGATGTAGTAGTGTCTATTGCACAGGAATTGAGAATCGATCATGCAGGTACAGTTAGAGAAGTACGCAAGAGCATAACGGCTCTGGTGGCCAAGGCGCATACCGACCCCGAGATCCACGCTAAATTTATGTCGATGGATATCATCAACAAAGATAGTGAGGCCCCCTTGGAGGACGAGGAGGAACAAAATACACCATTACCACGGGATGAACGCGAAGGAAACAGAAATATTTTCATAGAAACCACGATACAGAGCCAGTTGGCGGCACCAACGCACCAGCATCAGCCTTCAACGCACCAGCATCCGCCACCAACAATCGTCGGGCCGAACACAAGTACGACACATCCTGAATACCAGACGCCGACCCACACGCTTTACCCTATCATCGACCAGGTAAGGAAATGGTCAGTAAAATACGACGGCGGGCGAGACCCACTAGCTTTTGTGGAACGGTTGGAGGAGTTAGCCGAGGTGTATGCCCTAAATGTAGACCTCCAGCCGAAAATGGTAAGTGGATGTTGTGAGTGGATTATCGACCGATTTTGGAAAAACTGTGAAGCGCAAAATATATCAGTAGCCTGGACCTCAAAAATGGCTACTGGCAAATACCCCTGGAACCAAACAGTCGCTCATATACAGCCTTCACCATGCCAAGGCGCGGATTATTTAAATGGCGCGTCATGCCATTCGGTTTACACTCCGCACCTGCAACTTTCGAGAGGGTACTTGACCAGGTCATCGGCCCCGAAATGGAACCTCACGCCTTCGCTTACCTCGACGATATAATTGTCATAGTTTCCACCTTCGAGGAGCATATATGAAGCATACTATAGGTACTATCCAGATTAAAACGTGCCAAACTACGAACCAACCCTGAGAAGTGCGATTTCTTCAAGAAGGAACTACGATACTTGGGCCACTTGGTCAGCGACAAAGGAACTTACACCGACACGGAGAAGGTAGCCGCGATCCAAGAACTGAAGCCACCGTCCAACGTGAAGGAAGTACGCCAGTACCTCGGAATAGTCTCTTGGTGTCGCCGCTTCGTGCCCGATTTCGCTACGCTAAGCCAACCACTCACTGCCCTCCTGAAGAAAGGTAAGCACTGAAAATGGGGAGCTGAGCAGCAAGAAGCCTTCGCCAGTCTCAAGCGGAAACTCACCGAAGCCCCCATACTCGCATGTCCGGATTTTAATAAGAAATTCACCCTACAAGCGGACGCCAGCAACTTCGGCCTGGGAGCAGTACTATTATTATTGTTGGGGATTCACCACAGCGACCTTAAGATCTATTGTGCCCCCTTCATGGACTTATAGTGCATCTATCCGATAGAAACTTTAGTATGGAACCTAAATCTACGGATTTCATTTCGCCTTTGGTTATCAGATATTCACCCAGGTGCCTTTTGCGTTTGTGCATCAGTGCAGGACATTCTTCTAAGATGTGCAGTTTCGTTATTCGTCCTGCAAAATCTGCATCGCTCATGCGAGCAAATTCCCAGTTTAGTCAGGTGATGGTTCAGCCAGTAGTGACATGTCAGGATTCCTGTAACAAATCTTAGGTTATTCTTTGATAAGCTCATACATTCCTTGAAGCGTTTTAGGTTACATGTTCCTAAAAGTGCTTTGGATTGCTCTAGATCTGGTAGATTATTCCAGTAGCAATTTCTTTGAGCCTCTTCCTCTAACCCAACAAAGACAGGGAGTGCCCCTTTTCCCAAGCCAAAGAAGGGCTCTGGGCCGGTGAAAGGGGTTGATGCACCTTTCTTCGCTAGTTTATCGGCGATTTCGTTTCCCTTAATACCATTGTGTCCCGGAATCCAAAGAATCCAAACTCGATTGGTCAGACCAAGAGTATTCAGCTTGTCGGGGCACTCCATCACCAGTTTTGAGGTTACCTGGTAAGATCTGAGGGCCTTGATAGCCGCTTGGCTGTCAGTGAAGATCGCGATGTTGTGATTCCGGTAGTTTCGCTTGATATTAGAGTCCGCGCATCTTTCTATGGCGTATGTTTCAGCCTGCAAAATATACATCTGTTTTCTCATGGGTTCCGAATATATTATCCTCAGTCCAACTACCTAGGGGTAGTACCCTACCCGGTACCCTCTTTGGTCAATGAGACATCAGTATACCAGGTGATCATATTTTGGTTTATCCGATATGTCTCGGATATGCCTGCCCAGCTCTTCTTATTACTCAGATCAGTTTTGAACCTCTTTGTAAAGCTAATCTTCGGATGCATGGTATCCCTCGGTATTGCAATTTCAGGCACCCTCTTCATGAGAATATCTAACTTCCCACGACTAAGAAACCCTTCTGCCCCGATATTGGAACCAGTCATCCCTAGTAGAGCTCCTTTTGCCTGAGCCTGTATGTGAATATGAAGAGGAGTGAGATCTAAAAGAACCACCAAGGACGCGGTTGGGCAAGCTCTCATGGCTCCAGATACGCATGCGAGGCTTTGTATCTTGGAAAGCACTTTTATTGTTCCAAGTTGTGTAGTTCTATCAGCCCATATGATGGCATCCCAGCTTCTTCCTGCCATGGACCTACACGTCATAAATGATCTTACAGCTTTCTTCGCAGTTTCTTTCACGTGTGTGTTTCCGGAGTAGTTTTTGGTCTAGTATTACTCCTAGGAATTTAACCTCTCTTTGGTACATAATGCCGGTTCCATCTAGCCTTATCGTGGCAAGTTTGTATTTCTTTGAGAATGGTAATATAGTGGTTTTTGCTGGATTTACATTCAGCCCCACTTTAGCACACCAGTTTTTGGTTACGTTCAGCCCTAGCTGGATTCTATCACACAGGGTGTTTTCAAATTTCCCCCTGCATATTATTATAATGTCGTCGAAGTATGCCTGGCAAGTTAGTCCAGTATTTGTTAGCTCTCGGAGCAGGCCGTCGACGACTAAGTTCCATAGTAGTGGAGATAACACTCCACCCTGTGGACAGCCCCTTGTTGTTTCGTCGACAACAGTATTGTTCGTACAGGTTTGTATTTCTACCCTTCTGGTGCGGAGCATGCAGTTTGTCTGAGGGTACTGTTTACGCCCCTACTAATCAGAGCACTGTTTATTGCAGCATGTGAGGTGTAGTCAAACGCGCACTCAATGTCCAGAAAATCGCATAGAGCTGTATCTTTATTTCTTAAGCTATCTTGAAGTGCACTTGTCAGCGTATAAAGGGCGGTTTCAGTAGAGCCATATATGCATGCTGGCGCGAATTCAGCGGATAGTTCGATAAGACCGTAGTCCTTAAATTTTTATCTATTACCTTTTGTAAAGCTTTTAGTACAAATGAGGTGAGGCAGATCGGCCTGAAGGATTTTGGATGAAGTGGGTCCTTCATTCCAGCCTTCGGGATGAAAACTACCTTCGCTATTCTCCAAGCATTCGGTATATACCCCAATGCTATGCTACTACTAACTATTGTTAAAAGCGTATAATGACACATTCTAAGCCCTGCTGTAGCATGCCAGGGAATATCCCATCCACTCCCGCTGACTTTAGTGGTTTGAAGGTATTCACCGCCCACCTGAATCGGGGCTCAGAGCATATTTCCTTTGCCCTGCTTATTTTACCTTTATGTTCAGTCCGATCTGTCTCGGAGTAAGATATAGATCCTGGGAAGTGAGCATATCTATGAGAAGTTTTATCTTCTCTTCCTCACTGTCAGTGAAACTCCCACCACTTTTCCGTAGACTTGCGGACGAGATACAACTCGTTTTTGCCATTATCTTATAGAGTCTTGTAGGCTCCGTAGTATCTTATATGCTTGCATAGAAATTCCTAAAGCGTAAACAATTAGATTCCCTTATTTCTTTGTTGTACAGAGTTAGGGTGTTTCTGTATTCTGGGCACTACCCGGTCCATTTTGCTGGATTGAACAATTTCTGAACTTTGGTTCTGAGTTTACTTAGATTGTTGTTCCATCAGGGTACATCCCTGGAGGAACTTACCTTACTTATAGGAGAACTGTCTTCATATGCATAAATGAGTAATTAATTAAAGCGCTCTATAGCGAATTCTAGTTCTGTTTCGTTCCTGATCTTCTGACCCAGCCCACATTGGGCTACGTTCAACCTCTGTTTGTCTTCCTGGGATTCATTAAAACTCTTTGTTTAGGAGGGGTTGCTTCAATGTCAAACCTAATCATTCTATGACCTGACATGGAGGGTTCATTGGATACTCTCCACTCTTTCACTAGAGCTTTCGCTTGAGTATTTCCTATGGTTATATCAAGGATCTCTTTCCTCGCGAGAACAACAAAAGTTGGTATATTCCTAACATTACAGATTTCTAATTTATTCCTAAGGATAAATGCAAGAAGGTACTCACGCCTTTGGTTGTTTTCGCTGCTCCCCAGGCCTCGATATGCGCATTTGCATCACACCCGAGTATCAGGGGTAGCTTCCTAGTTTCACAGTACTTCACCTGTTTAGTGACAAGCTCTGGTGGGGCGTGAGTGTCATCTCCTGGGAAGTAACCCGATGCAGCTACGATGTCCTGGATGGCCCCGTTGATGTTGACCGGGACTTGGGCCGCTACTGGATCCCTGGAAAGGAAATCTGAAAGACATACATGTTTCAAGCTATTAGTTATTAACAAGCACGCCCTAGGGTTTGTGCACCTAGTATCCCAAATTACCTGCCTGTTCTCTCCTGCCAATCCTCTTATTTGGCCCCTGACGACCCAGGGTTCTTTTACCAGCACTTTTCCCATTGACGCGGCCCTCACATGATGTAAGTTTATTTGTGCAACCTTAGTGCTGGTCATCTTCGCAGCTACTGGCGTTCTTCTTCTTCGTCCGTTGTCAGAGTTTCGTCAAACTCTGACAAAGTGGCTCTCTCCGAGTCGTCATCTAATAAATATTCAGTGACCCGAGGTCAAAATCGTCAATACCCTCCGTCTCATGAGGTAGAATACTGACTTCCTCTACTACCGCGATTCTGGCTGATTCCACGGCTACCATCTCAGCCACCTCCTTCGGTATCTCAGGAATACCCGATGCAGTATGTGGCTTGGTTGCCTTCGCCTTCGGTTCCCTTCCCTTGTGCACATGCACTGGAACACTACCAAACCTGTACCGTAGGATACAGTTTTCCATTTTGATAGCTTCCAGACCGGTCACCGTCAGCAGTTTACCCGTCTTCGCATCGTTGCTTCTGTAGATCTTCCATAAGTTGGTATGCATTCCCTGCGTATCCTCTCCTGCAGCTTTTGGCAGGTACGTAGTGATTACGTGCACCCTGGGTATGATTATGCGTCCATTCAGTCAACCAGTATAAGGCTTGGCCGAAAGTGGATTCCGTCAAATTGGAGTATCGACCTCCAACCCTTACCCATCTCCTTCACAATGGCGTTCTCAATCTTTCGCTGATCCTCACGAGTGAGTGTAACTTCAGAGAATGCGTGCGGCAGAACTGCCAGTCTAATACCCTTAGTGGCGCTAGCATAGCTAACACCTGGTCTCCTGGCCCCTGCCTTGGGTTTTGGAGCCACTGCTTCGAGACGGCTCTGCTTCTGCGGATTCTATTCCGGAGGACTAATCTCCGCAGCCCCCCGTTTGCTGTCGCTGGGCTTTTCCCAATCCAGGACTTTCTTTCCCGCATCCCCCGCGTGCTGTATTTGGGCTTATCGCGCTCCAGGACTTTCTTTTTGGCCTCCTCCGCAGGTACCATTTGACACCTGCGCCACTCAAACCTGTGGCCTTTCTGACTGTCCGCATTGCGTGCAGCGAATGAAATACATTTAAATGTGCTCTTAATAACTTTGAAGAGGACTGCTAAATATCTAATATTAATCTCTATATACATCTTTATATATTTTTTTCAAAGTTTTTTTTTCTGTTCTGTGCTAACGTATGTACATGCGAAAAATATTTACGTTATTTGAAATCTATATTTTCTTACCAAAAATTGCCTAAGAAAAGATAAAAGCATTATAGCCGGCCAAGTACAAGCCAGACAGTGGTTTGTGTCCATGCTAAACATGGCAGTATGACGGCCATCGTTAAAAGTGCAGTTAAATGATCACCTTTATGGCGACAGGTTATAACTCATGAGTTGACCCAAAATATGCGGGAAAACTGAGGATCATGTTTTTACTGAATGGCTACTCAAATTAAGTAATGGCGATTTAGAGGTTCAGGCGGAATACTCCAATTAAGCGATTAAAATACCGGAACATTGTTTTTGTATTTACAACAAGATTATTACTTCCGTAATCAATGTCACGCAAATCAATGATAACATTTTCCAGTTTTATTCAACAGCGATTTTATGTTAAAAAATGTTGATTGCACAAACATGAATGAGCATATTATTTGTAATCTGTTATTTGGTGAAGAAAAGATTTACCTGAGTTCAGATTCTGTTCAGCAAAATGGGAGCAACGATCAATTATATCCTATAAAATTTTTAAACTCCCTGAATCAGTCAGATTTACCACCCCATAAATTCATTTTGAAGAAAAATGCTATAATTATGTTAACTAGAAATCTTAACGCTAATCAGAGATTAACTAACGGTGCTCGATTAGCGGTCACTCACTTAGGTGAGTACGTCATTACTGCTAAGTTTATTCATGCAGAAAAAACTGTACTCATACCACGTATTAATCTCTGATCCAGTCATGCCTTTCCAATTAGTAAGAAAGCAGTTCCCGGTAAAGGTAGCCTTTGCTATGACAATCAATAAAGCACAAGGTCAGACGCTTCAAAGGGCAGGGGTGCATCTACCGGAACCTGTTTTTTCGCATGGGCAGCTATACGTGGCTTCTTCAAGAGTTCGTAGATTTAATGATATTTATATTTGTATCCAAGAAACTTTCCACCAAAAAGAAAAGAATGATCACCCTATCACTTCTAGCATTGTTTTCAAACAAGTTTTGTAAGATTTCAGTTAAAACTACATATCTGTAGTGACCGCAATAAACCAAACTCCTGAAGCAAATACCTGAGTTAATATATCTCCACTTTATTCTAAAATATTTGATGCGAATAATTCGCACGGGTAAGCTAGTATATTTTTATTGCGATCTGTTTTTTTCTTTTTAACATTAAGCAATACTAGCTTACCCGTGCGAATTATTCGCATCAAATATTTTAGAACAAAGTGGAATTAAATTAACTCAGGTATTTGCTTCAGGAGTTTGGTTTATTGCAGTCACTACAGATATGTAATTTTAACTGAAATCTTACAAAACTTCTTTGAAAACAATGCCAGAATATCATTAGATCTACGAACTCTTGAAGAAGCCACGTGGTATGAATACAGTTTTTTCTGCATGAATAAACTTAGCAGTAATGACGTACTCAACTAAGTGAGTGACCACTAATCGAGCACCGTTAGTTAATCCCTGATTAGCGTTCAGATTTCTAGTTAACATAATTATAACATTTTTCTTCAAAATTAATTTATGGGGTGGTAAATCCGACGGATTCTGGGAGTTTAAAAATTTTATAGGATATAATTGATCGTTGCTCCCATTTTGCTGAACAGAATCTGAACTGAGGTAAATGTTTTCTTCACCAAATAACAGATTGGAAACAATATGCTCATTCATTTTTGTGCAATCATCATTTTTTGAACATAAAATCGCTGTTGAATAGAACTGGAAAATGTTGTTATCATTGATTTGAGTGGCATTGAAGTAATAATCCTGTCGTAATTACAAAAACAATGTTCCGGTATATTAATCGCTTCATTGGAGTATTCCGTCTGAACTTCTAAATCGCCATTACCTAATTTGAGTACTCATTCGGTAAAAAGATGATCCTCATTTGCCCGCATATTTTGGGTCAACTCATGAGTTATAACCTGTCGCAATAAAGGAGATCGTTTAACTGCACTTTCAACGATGGTCGTCCTACTGCCATGTTTAGCATGGACACAAACCACTGTCTGGCTTATACTTGACCGGCTATAATGCTTTTATCTTTTTTAAGAAAATTTTTGGTAAGAAAATATATATTTCAAATAACGTAAATACTTTTCGCATGTACATACGTTAGCACAGAATAGAAAAAAAACTTTGAAAAAAATATATAAAGGTGTATATAAAGAGTAATATTCAACAATTTATTGAGCTCGAGGCCGTTTTTTATGAAAAACTTTGTGGAAAAAACAACAATTTACATTTTGGTAGGAATTATAGCTGCTATTTCGGAGATCACCACATCTCCTCATCAGACTCCTTTTCTGGGGCTCGAACCGACGACCACCAGGTTTCAAAGCCAGTGTGCTACCCACTGCGCTAAGTTCGCCATGTAACTTGTTGTTGCTTTTCCACGTTTTCATATGTTAATCCAACTACAATCAAGCGCAGCTATTCCGCTGCTATTTACTTGATCATGTGGTTGTTGGTTTTATTGTTTTTTTTGTTAACAATTCTATTTTGAGAATGTTTAACTTTAGGTGTGCTCGTCCTTAAATTATTTGTTTTTGTTTATTTATTTATTTATTTATAATGAAATATAATTATAAATAACTATATTACAATACGAGGCTCTAGCTACTAAGACTATCGGCCTGTTGTTTTTGTTATTTATGCCCTTTATAACAATTATATTCAACAATTTATTGAGCTCGAGGCCGTTTTTATACCTTTCATGAGCATGAAATGGTATTATAACTTTGGTCCGATGTTTGTAAGTACCAGAATAAGACAAGATAGACCCATCAAAATGTATACTTATATGATCAGGAAGTCGAGCTGAATCGATTTAGCCATGCCCGTCTGTGCGTCTGTCCGTCTGTCCGTCTGTTTGTATACAATCTAGTCCCTCAGTTTTTGAGATATCCGAATGAAATTTGGTGAGCGAGTTGTATTTTTGTAACTTATTAATCATTTGTCGGAACCGGTAAAATCGGACCACTATAACATATAGCTCCCATACAACTGATTGTTCAGATATGAGACTTTTCGATATAACGCCTTTACTTATTCAACTACGAACTTGAAATTTTGCACTGTTTTCACCTATTGCTAACAGAATACATACGGTGAAAATCGTAAAGATCGGATGACTATAACATATAGCTCCCATACAACTGATTGTTCAGATATCAGACTTTTCGATATAACTCCTTTATTTATGCAGCTATGAACTTTAAATATTGCACTGTTTTCACTCATTGCCAACAGAATACTTACAGTGAAAATCGTAAAGATCGGATGACTATAACATATAGCTCCCATACAACTGATTGTTCAGATATGAGACTTTTCGTAATAACTCCTTTATTTATGCAGCTAGGAACTTTAAATTTTGCACTGTTTTCACTCATTGCCAACAGAATACTTACAGTAAAAATGGAAAATATCGGATGAATATAACATATAGCTCCCATACAACTGATTGTTCAGATATGAGATTTTTCGTTATAACTCCTTTATTTATGCAGCTAGGAGCTTGGAAATTTTGCACTGTTTTCACTAATTGTCAGCAGGATACTTACAGTGAAAATGGCACAGATCGGATGACTATAACATATAGCTCATATATATCTGATTGTTCAGATATGAGATTTTTCGTTATAACTCCTTTATTTATGCAGCTAGGAGCTTGAAATCTTGCATTGTTTTCACTAATTGCCAGCAGAATACTTACAGTAAAAATGGCACAGATCGGATGACTATAACATATAGTTCCCATATATCTGATTGTTCAGATATGAGATTTTTCGTTATAACTCGTTTATTTATGCAGCTAGGAGCTTTAAATTTTGTACTGTTTTCACTAATTGTCAGCAGAATACTTACAGTAAAAATGGCACAGATCTGATCACTATAACATATAGCTTCCACATATCTGATTGTTCAGATATGAGATTTTTCGTTATAACTCCTTTATTTATGCAGCTAGGAGCTGGAAATTTTGCACTTTTCACTATTTGTCAGCAGAATACTTACCGTGAAAATGGTAAAGGTCGGATTACTATAACATATAGCCCTCATATATCTGATTATTCAGATATGAGATTTTCGTTATTGCTCCTCCATTTATGCAGCTAGGAACATGAAATTTCGCAGTTTTTTCACATATTATCAACGAAGAGCTTACAGGGAAAATGATAAAGATCGGGTCACTATAACCTATATCTCCCATTCAACTGATTGTTCAGATACAAACCCGGACAATTTCGTGAGCTACTAACTTTAACTTAATCATGCAATATCGGTGAACTATAAAGAATGTTCAGATATAAGTTCTTGTGATATAACTCCACCATCCGTGTAGTTCACAGTGTACATCAATTTAGTATAAGTAATGCGTAGCTCCTAAAGAAATGCAGGTTGAAGTTACGTTTTTTGAAGTTCACGAAAGGTATGAAGCCTTCGGCATAGCCGAAGACAGTGCTGCCCTTACTTGTTTATGAAAAACTTTGTGGAAAAAACAACAATTTACATTTTGGTAGGAATTATAGCTGCTATTTCGGAGATCACCACATCTCCTCATCAGACTCCTTT
>JAPVRG010060013.1:1989-12386 GCA_029783565.1 Rhagoletis cerasi
CTTTTGAATCAAATATTTACATATTTGGAATCAGCAGGAAATTTTACATAGGAATCATGTATCAAATGTCGAGGATATGAAAATTTTTTAAAATTTGTCGGGTAGTGTTATTATGAAAATGTATAGCCTTTATATTCGTCTTTTAAACAATTAAAAATTATGAATCAGCTAATTGGTTGCAAATATTTGATCTTATGAAAATCAAATATTTCTCTCCTAAGAACTACAATGTATGAGGAAATTTATGATCATTTCGTGTTATTATGAAAAATATTTAAAATATTCAGCCCCAAATTCATTATAAGTAAAATATTCATTGATTACGCTGTTTAATGTTACTTTGGATTATCTTTCTCAGGAGTTTATCGCCCAAAGTAGAACAACAAGTTTCGTTTCACTATAAAAATAAAACTTCACAACGTACGATTTAAGACTTAAATATGAAATCACTTATTATTTGCACTTTTGCATGTCCGTCAAATTGCTAACACAAACCACAGTGTTAGAAAAAATTGTATGGAAAATAAGCACAACTAGAGATGGTCCACATTACAGCGCTGAGCGTAAACTACTTCGTTTTGTTCAAATTACTTCACATCAGAGATGCTCAACAAACTAAGTACATCAATCGATTGCTTTTTGTTGATGCGCAAAAATAGCTTATCAAAATAATTTCGTTACGTTTCAGAGCTAAATTAATGAAATAAAACTCAATCGTTAAACTTGAAACTAAAGTAATCAACGAAAAGTTGTTGTATGCCATTGCCAGCTCACTGTTAACACCTAGCGCCTAAATGCATGCTACAGCTTCAGCGTTAACGATTGAATTTCTTTTCGTTAAAAACCAAAATAGAATTATTTTGATAATTACCTAAAAGATAAAAAAACTGAATGATTTCAACAGAAACAATTTCTTTTTTTGGGTAAATGCTAAAATTACCGTTACAGTGCATCCTTCGGCATGACATGACATCGAAAGCAAAGCAACAACAATTCTGAAAAAAAACCAATTTTTTGCTGTTGTTTCTGTGCTGACAGTTTTTCAAGCCCTGATAATGTTTGCTTTTGTTTATCGGCCTTTTAATTGTAAACGGTTGTAGTTTTGATTAGGTCGAGGCCCAGAAAATACATAAAGCCCAGGTTTTAGTTATTTAATTTTTATATCGATATTTCGACCTGATAATATCTATAGATATTAGCACGATACAAATAATTTTTCATTTTGCTGTAAATCCCTTCACTTGCCTATTTGGAAGTCGTTCTAGATGAATGAGTGAGTCGGACCTTTTCTTGCTGAAGTTGGGCTATATTGGTCAGGTCGTTCTACATATGGGTTCTTCCGACAATCTTTTATTTGCCTTCTCGACAGTGCTACGGAAGCAAGTAACGAAATCCTTCAACCAATGCTACAGGAATAAGGTATGAGACCTATACAGAGAGAACCTAAAGAAATACAAAAAAGCGATCCGGAACGCCAAATAATCGTCCTGGAGGTAATTTTGCAAATCCATTGAGGATACCAAGGAATCTGCAAGGTTGAGCAAAATCCTTGGCAAAGGGCACTCACAGCCTACATATATAAAAAGGTCAGATGGTTCATGGACCGAGTCGGCTGGGGAGTCACTGAATACACATTTTCCAGGGTGCACAATCGATGTAGTGGAAACCGTTTCCCCAAATCATATACCGGGCAAACGGGGCCATGACAATGCTAAAGATTTCCGACCAATAAGCCTAATGTCCTTTGTTCTCAAGACGCTTGAGAGGCTGTTCGATCTGTATGTTAGGGACAAGACGTCCCATTTATCATGGTTTCAACATGTGTACTTGAAAGCGAAGTCAACGGAGACTGCCTTACATGAAGTGGTGCGCACAATTGAGAGTTCGCTCTGATATAAACAATTTACAATGGCGTCCTTTCAAGACATCGAGGGGGCCTTTAATAATATCAGTTTATATTCTATCAACGAGGCAATTGTAGAAACAGGGATTGATCACTGTGTCCGGGCTTGGACAGTGTCTCTGCTATGGAGCAGAGTAATACATGCCGAATTGGTGTATCAAAGCAGGGCCGTATATGCAGTGAGAGGCATCCCACAGGTAGGGGTGCTATCACCGTTACTATGGCTCATGGTCTTAAACAAACTACTGGTAAAGCTAGACTCTCGGAGAATCAAGGCGACGATGTGGCGATACTGGTATCGTGACAGCTTCCTTCGGTCATAACTGAAATTATGAAAAGGGCTCTAAGGATGGTTGATTCGTGGACCATAAGCTGTCCGCTTAGCGTAAATTTTGAGAAAATTGGCCTTATGTTTTTCACAAATAAAACAAAATTACCGAACTTTACTAAACCAAGGTTCCGAGGAAGGGAACTGGATCTGTCAACCAAGGTGAAATAACTTGGAGTTATTCTGGATCCCAAACTTAACTGGAAACCAAAAATGGATGAGCATGCTAGGTAGGCCACGTTGGCTCTCTATGCAGCCAAGAGAATGTTGGGCAACAGATGGGATTTGAAACCAAGAATTGTGCACTGGATGTACACAGCTATAGTCCGACCCATAATCTCTTACGGAGCGCTGGTCTGGTGGCCTGTCCTTGCTAAGGATTACGTTGTCAAAAAGCTAGGCAGAATTCAAAGGTCAGCAGCCGCTAGCGTAACAGGTGCAATGAGGTCCAGTCCGACGGACGTTTTGAACGTCCTTCTTGACTTATCTATGGGTAATATCATTATCGAAAATTCAACTGCTAACAGCGCCATCAGACTGCGTGCCCTGGGGCTCTGGAAGGAAAGACCATTCGGGCACGGTTCCATTCTAGACGCAATACCGTCTGAAATTAAAGCGCTATCCTGTCGAAGGCCTGGGTTCATCATAAACCCCGCACGAAATTCCCAACCCGCAGTGCCTGGAGTCAGAGAAATTTCGGGTTCTTGCAAAACTTAACTGTCTTTACGGATGGGTCAAAGATGGAATGCGAGATTGGTGCTGGGGTTTTCATTGAGCGATATGACCTAAAATTATCCTTCCGCCTACCAGACTATGCAAGCTTTTTCCAGGCCGAAACATTTGCTATTAAGGAGGCGGTAAGGTACATCAAAGAGAATGTACCCGCGAGAACGCAGGTGAACATCCTCTCGGATAGCCAAGCGGACATTCAGGCACTTTCTTCTACCTCTGTTAGATCTCAGCTAGTGGATGAATGTAGAAGAGAGCTGGCCTATATTTCTGATCAATACGAAATTACCCTTATAGGGGTTCCGGGACATAGGGGCATCTACGGAAACGAGGCAGTGGACGAACTAGCATGGAGCCGCTCCGCACTGGCGGTGGACATGAGCGTCTTGCTCAGGGAGATTGAGACAAAAATTACCGAAGTATATCATTCGAAGGTCATGCATAGGTGGAACTGCACAGGATCTTACAGGATTACCCGGCAGTTTTGGGTATCCTTACGACCCACTCAAAACTGAAGCTCTCTTAGGAATGAGCAAAACAGATGCCTGCAAACTTACTGCAGTGTGCACAGGGCATTGGCGCGTTGGAGTGCATGCCGAAAGGTAAGGCTGCCCTTCAATAGGTTCTGCCGCTGCTGCGATGACCCAGGCTCAAAAGAGACGGTCGAACACTTGCTGTGCGAGTGTCCAACCCTCGCAAGGATGAGGCTAAAGATACTCGGCAAACCATTGCTGCAGAATATTTCAGACTGCAGCAGCCTTCCTCTGTCTGACGTACTGAAATTTATTAAAGCCGTCAAATGGCTGTAGGTGGCACGAGTTGTGGAAACAAAATGGCAAACTTGCTAATTGCTTGTCTCCAGGGTGACAATCCACTTAAATAAACCAGCTAACTTGTTCAGAACTTGTTGTCTGCATTCTATCACGGCAGATTAGCAGAAGTGTCGATAAGCCAAAATTCTGCCTCTTTGATAGCCGCCAACTCTGCTTCGAAGACACTGCAATGGTCTGGAAGCCTGAAATAGAGAGGTCCTACTAGTGTATCCCGCTTCGTACTCTTGTTCTCAAGATCGAGAGGCGGTGTTGTGTAGTCTGGGGACCTAAAACTATCGGCGTAATTGGTTAGAGTATTGGGGTGACCGAATATAGTGGCTTTCCTTTTTGACAATGCATTTAATCTTATGGCATTTTAACTTGCCTGCAGCTTTTCGAAAAGATTCACGGACAAAAAATTTAGAAGCGTTTCTAGCGCTTTAGTGAGCGTGGATAGCAGCACTTCCGTAGCTAACAGGCATCCCGCCCGTTGAACCTGGGTGAGTTTATAATTAAGATAGGATAATAGGATCCAGTACACTTTGGATTATTTACGCATCTACATAACAATTCAATTATAATGGTAAAAAAGTGGAATATACCTTAAAAATCACATTTGCTAAAGAAAGAAATTTGAACTTTTAAATTTAATCTTGAGCTCCATGGTTAATCAGCTCTAGTATATTCAAACTTTCAACAAATTCACCTTTTATGCTAAATCAAAACAAAACTCAACCACATTTGTATTCAAGATCAAATCAGCTTAAAAATAATCCGCGTATTTGCGGCAATGAATGCGACCCCTAGACTGAATAACTTGCGCTGGCTGGCCATGCAAACCTTCAGAAATTCAGCTATAACTTTACTATAGAAAAAAATATTTAACTGCTTCGCTGGAATCAAACACGTAGACACCTGTACTTGGACTTAATTGAATTTAAATATTTTCCACCCCAACTATGGACGACGACAACGAGCAGCGGGAGGCAAATGCATTTTAATGAACTTCATTCACTCATGGCTTTAGGTTGAAAAAATTTGCTGGCGTAAATTTTTGCATACTTTTTAATTTCTCTATTTATTTCACTTTTTGTTTGCATAATTTGTATGATTCATTGTGTAAGTGCACACCTGCCGTGATTTTTTCCTAATCCAAAAATTTTTCCTTCTTTGCAATTATTTTCGCAGGAATACCACCGAATGCTGTGAATTATGTGGAGAACGCCGAAGGACGTTACAAAGGTGAGTAACAGCTCTGACCAACGGCTGCAAGTAGTGGTATATGCAATTGTATGTGTAGGTATAATTCAGACTACACACACTCACCGCAAGGCTATGCAAATGCAAATCGACATACTTCAATGTCCTTTCCGCGTAGTAGACTCAATAGAGCGCCGTAATGTTGTTGTGGGAGTAATAGCCACTCGGCATAAATTTTTTCCTGTAATTTTTTTTTTGCATTCCTCTGTGAATATGAATGCGGCATAAACATAAGATGCAAAGGTTGGTGTACTCGCATTTGAATTGCTGGCAATGCCACCGCGCGCGAACCAGCCGCCATAGCGCACGCCCTTTAGTTCGCGTCATCTTTTGTGACATTGCGGACGTGTGTGCTCGTCGCCTGTATGTGCGTGTGTTAGAGAGGAGCATAGACTTTTTCATTGCCTTGAAAAGTGCTAGGCAAATAAATTATTTATTTTTGGTTTCAAACAAATCCTCGGGCGTACAAATTTAATCGCCACCAGGCAGGCGTGCAGGCAGGCAGCGATTCAGTTGTCAATGTTGAGTATGATGGAAGGTCAGGAGGTGAATAAAGTTGGAAATGAAATATAGTTATGACAATAGTACAGTGTGTCAAAAGTTGATCAGTTAAGAAAAATTAAATCTAAGTATTTCCTGCATAATCTCTTTGAAAGGGGTTTCCAGAAGCCTCGGTAGGTCAAACCTTTGAAATTTTTGAAGTGAAACTTCTTAATCGACTTTGAAGATGTGGGCACTAAATATTTAAGGCCACGTTGAAGGTGGTACAAGTATGGCGAATTCGTGGATAGAAAACGAGCGGATGCGTTAAACGCCACTGGGGACAGGGAGAGACATTGACAAAATGTAAGACAAGGATATAGAGAATGAAAAAGATAAGCATAAGGATAACGAAAGAGAACAAGGCAACGACTAAGGCAAAGACAAAAATTAGATAAAGATTAAGGAGAAGATAAAGATGGATATGAAGATGAAGGTGAAATTGAAGGTAAAGATGAAAGTGAAGATAAGATAAATATAACCATGACGATGTAGGTGAAGATGAAGATAAAGATTAAGTTGAAGATGGTGATAGTGATAGTGAAGAAGATGAAGATGAAGTTGGAGGTGAAGAAGAAGAAGAAGAAGAAGAAGAAGAAGAAGAAGAAGAAGAAAAAGAAGAAGAAGATAAAGATGAAGATCAGGATGAGAATGAGGATGAAGATGAAGGTGAAGGTAAAGACTACGAGGAAGACAAGGTGAATATGAAGATGAATGTAGAGATGACGACGATGAAAATTAAAATTAAGATTAAAATGAAGATGAAGATGAATACGAAAATGAAGATGAAGATGAAGATGAGGATGAGGATGAGGATGAGGATGATGATGAAGGTGAACGTGAACGTGAAGACTGCGAGGGAGATAAGGGGAATATGGAGGTAAATCTAGAGATGAAGACGATGGTAAAGATGAAGATGAAAATTTAAATGAAGATGAAGATGAAAGTGGAGCTGAAGATGAAGCTGAATATGAAGATTAAAGTGAAGATGAATATGAAAATGAAGATGAAGTTTCACTTCTTCCGTTCGTAGGAACCACAAGAAGTCAGTTTGTGTTTTTATAAAATTTCTGAAGAAGAAGATTTTCCTTTTTTTTAAGAAAATGGTCCCAGCTTGGTAGTGATTTTTCTTCTATGCAACTGTTTAAACGACTAGCATAACTATATTCTCAGTATCACTACCAGCTCTATTTTCTCAATCGCGTTAAGTGCCTAAAAGCATCCAATATTGCGATGCGGTGAACTTTGTAGTTTTGTTCATACTTCCTCTTTCGCCTACGCAAGCCTGCGCTTCTCAAAGTGTATATGGAAGAATTCTTTATACTTCTAGTAATCCTCAAAGATATTTAGCAAGCTCAGAAACAGGTCCCTTAGAAGGACTCGGTAGGCTAAAAAGCGCTTAAGATTTGGAAAGTGCCAGCAAACTTTAATGTTTTCAAACCAAAATTAAAGGCTTGGGCTTAAATTTTGCAGAAAACGAGGTTTAAAATAGCAGCCCAGAGATCTTGACAATATCGTACGACAATCTGTAAAACCAATCGACCGAGTGCAGCAAAAGTAATGCCAATAACAAAATGTCAGGAAGACCCTCTGACGCGATGAGAGTTGAACATATCTGTTTGTCTGTATGTATCAATCAGCCACTCGAAACTCATATGCTGGCCACTTATCGACTAGGGACTTTGAAGCCGTGCTGCATGCATTCTTATGAGACAGCGTCTCAAGCTCTGTACCAATACCTATTAGTCGTTGCCTTGCTTATTTAAAAATATAACCAAATTTTCAACGTTTGTTACATAGTGCTCGTCGACCTAAATAGGGTTAAACAGTTTATACTGCATCCTGCGGTGAATATGTTCATACGTTTGGGGACCAAAAGGTTGCATAAGCTTCCAAACCCAATTCGGCTCTTACTTTTACCAGCGATGAAGTTCAGGTGGTCATCGGGAAGTCAAAATCCTCCAGAGCCATAGGCTTCGGCGGAGGCACGTAGCGTGTTTGTGCTAAAAAAAACGTTGCATCGGCGTGAGTAGAATACCTTACTAAGGTCCTTAATCAGTCGTTGGTTGGCCTCTTTCACAATTCCTTTCATTTTGAAATCTGGAAGAGTGGTAATCTATCTGAAACCCGGGTAACCAGCCAACAAAGGGTAGACCGGTAACTCTCCTTTCCTAGTAGTGAAGACACTTGAGGTCTCACTACTCCCGTAATTTACATGCAACCTCAATGAAGAAGGTTCTTTAAACTTCCCTGGAATAAAAATGTCTCTACAAATGTTCAATTGAGTTAATGTTTTCTAGACAGAAGCTTTTGCTATTAGTGATATCTGTCATCTAAGAGGCAAGCATTGCACAACACAATTCAACTAACGGTAGGGCCAGGAAACGTGCTGCTTCGACGGAGTCCGGCGGAAGGGGAGTGGTTTGGCTGAGTGAGTTCAAGCAGTTAGCTGGTGCATAGGGAGACGCCTTCACAAGCCGGGCATATATATATTGGGTACGCCGGAGTTGAATCTGGATAAGTACGAGTTTAGCCTTCTACAGTATTCATACCTTAGTTCCATCATATGTAGTTACGCGGGTCTATTGTACTCCGTTGAGGAATGGCTTGTACAAGTAGCGTATATAATTATGTTTCCGCAGAAGGAAAGCATTGCTGGTTCACTCTGCATGTGAGTGGACAACAGAATGCACCCAGTTGCTGTACGGACTTCGATATCTTGACCGGTCTGTAGCTTCGTACATTCGGTTTTCATTAAACAAAAGCCCAATAGCAGATGGGCTAGGGCGCATACCTGCGAGGTTACCAGCCAAATAAAACCATGATTTGGTGGAAAAAATCTCAGTCTCTAGTTCCTCTTGTTCGTCGCTCCATTAGCTCACTTCTTGGTATTATAACCGTACACTGTCTAATGGGTATACAGGGAGAACTTCTAACCCAGTTGAAGGAACAAGGAAGAGGTAAAAAGCCTTGAGCACTTTCTGCGCCACTGCTATGCTCTGGCTGGAACTAAGCAAAAAACCTAAAACGCCTTTGAATACTCAAGCATTCACAGTCTCCTACGCCCCGCAAGGGAAACGAAGAAGCTACGCCATATGTATAGGGAAGTAGACGAGGTAAACATGAGCTCCCGCATGTAGTATCAAAATGGGTTTTCTGGCCTAAGAGTGCCTTTAACATTCCTTATGGAAAGTGGTAAGCATTTTAACCTTATTACGCCTAATTAGGCGTAAAACAAAATTAGCTTTGCAGAGTACTGGCTTTCTATGTTCTTTGACGCTTCAAAAAAGTAAATGCCAAGGATAACAAAAAACGAATTTTAAGGAGCAAGCTTTAAAAATAAAGGACACAATAGAATTTAAGAAAAATATGTAAAACAAAAGGGCATTAAATATAACTAAAAAAAACCACAGCACAAATATAAAACTCGTATTTACTGACAAAGAAACGAAGCCCACTGTGCGCGTAAACTATGCACAATATTAAATGCATAATTTACACTTTGAAAGCATTTCTTACTCAACCGAAAGTGCAATTTATTTTACCATTTTTCACTAAACTCCTTTTTGCTTCTTCTTTTCCATTTCTGTTCACTTTTTATTTAACGCACGGTATTTAGGTGGCGGTAAGAAACGCATCAAGAGCTCAGAGCTCTATCATCAGTCGAAAGCGTCCGAAGGTGGCAGCGAGGAAACAGAAAATCCTGGCAAACGAAAAGGTGAGCAGATTAAGATTATTTACTTACTTGCTTTAGGTACACTTATATACATTACCAACACTTTGTAAGCACTACAAATACACTGATGGTAGTCTAACAAATAACTGTGAGTAGTGGGATTAGTCGCTCTACTAGTGATCGGCCACTTGAGGTTGTGTAACTAAAGGAAACAATTTACTTACTTACTTACTTAAGAAAGCACCTTTCAGCTCAACATTGCAAACAGAAATCTCTTATTTTCGCAAACCTAAGCTTCAAAAAACTTTGCAATTGACTACTCACCTACAATAGTTGAATTTGTCTTAACAAGAAAAAGTACTTCAACTTGCGCCACAGACAAAAAAAACATCGAATGCAAATAAAGCTCGGCAACTTGCAGGCGTACACTCTGCGCTCTGCTGCTCAGCCCAAACTTCATAATTGTATATCAATAAAATTATATTTTTTGACTGCTTAAACATTGCTCCTCTACCTTTTCGCATTTAGGCCTAAGTGTACACCCACCTTTTATAGCAATTTAATGATTTGCAAATAATACTCGTTGGCATTTTTTGGTTTGAGTATGCACATTCAATTTTATGGCCATTTTGGGTATTATTGGTTATTTATTTAATATTGTGGAGTCAAATAAACGTGCATATTTAAAGGCAAGTAAAAGAAATTATGCCACGTAAATGTCTATAGTTGTATTTTTTAGAAAGAACAAATCGATTGTTGGAGGAGTTTCCAAAACTTTGATAATTCAATAAATACGAGTATTAAAGAAATTTAATACCAGTATTTAAGATAGAAGCTTTGTTTCTATGTCACATGCGTCAGCTTCTATTTTTCGGAACGATTCGGAACAAAAGGTCTTTGATAATGTCCGACGAAGTATTAACCCTTCTGTGACATCCTTGGGACAGCTGTACCAATTCGAATTTTGAACAAGTAACGAAGGCTAAGTTCGGGTGAAACCGAACATTAAATACCCGGCGCACGTATGAAACATCGTTTTTTTACGATGCTGAAACATACTGTTACGTGGTAAACAGGGGTGGTTTTTTCCCATTTCAAACATTTTCGACAATATTCTGAATTAAACTTAGAGAAATAGTTTAGCAGTGT
>JAPVRG010060109.1:0-15663 GCA_029783565.1 Rhagoletis cerasi
TAAAATAATATATTTTAAGCATTTTTGATATTTAATTCAATTCAACAATATTTTTCATCATTTTACACAAATTCACGATCAGTGCCACACGGCAACACCCGATTAGTTTGACAGCACTTGCAGAAGAAATAAAAATTGCTAGTGCAGCACGAGCAAGGCGAAATATATTTTCGAAATAGATTTTCGCTCTTTCAGTTGCAGTCACACCTTGCAACTTTTATATCTGAAACTGATTTCCGAAAAGTGACAGAAAGATCTTTCTGGCTGTTCACACATCGAAATAAAATTTCTCTTTCTCAATTTGACAGCGAATTGCGTGCGAAAGACGGAAATATTGCCACGTCTGACAGGCTCTTAACTTGCAAGTTTCTGCAAATTTTCTGTTCGCGTACTATTCTGAATATTTTTCTCTTGTGAGAGAACAGATGACATTTCGCCGGAATTTCGCTGTTGAATTTTTTTACTTGAGATTTTAAACGAACATACCTAATTACATGCGTATGAGAAGCATTCGAGCCCTAACCGCCAAAAGGGCGTAAGCGACAAACAATTAATTTTTCAGTAGGCGAGTTTTTTACTAACAAAAAATTTAAGCAGAGTACAATTAAGCGCTTAAGCCAAAATTGCTTTCGCCATAACTTTGTGACGGTACTTTGTAGCGCTCTGAAATGTTGACAGCTGTCCATATGGCGGTAACTAATCGATTTCTATTAAAAACAGAAAACCGAATACTTTCTCGCCCTTTTGGCGGCTAGGGCTCGCAGTGATGCGAGATATCTCGGATACATCACACACCAATTTCAAAAGAGTCACAACTCAAAATATGTAATTTTTGAAATAATGCGCTTAAAATGCTCACAGACCTTTTATTTACCTTTCAGCAAAAGCTGCAACAAAATTTTATTTTAATTTGTTGAAAAAATATAATATAAAGTCCCCCTTGCCCGTATGATTCACATGTGCTTGGAAATAGTTTTGCGCGTTTTATGGCAAGCGGGTTATATATATCCCAAAACGCCTGCACTTGAGGCAGCAAATATGTAAATATGTACATATGTGATAAGCCAGATGTGGAGTAATTTTTATGAAGATAAATATACTACGTTTCGTAATTATAGCACGTCAACTAAGCTGTTCTTGAATCGCCAAAAACCGAATTAGACACTTTGTAAATTTAAACTGAAAACCAAATGCAATCTTTTATTCCCACCTCTTCTAGTTATACTATTTTCAAACCGATTCCGTAACTATTAAAAGATTGCCACTATTAAACATATTGATGTCCTTCAATTTGGTGCAGCGATTTTCGTTCCATAACTATAGCACAAATGCGCTTTAAGTGAAAACGTTCCCACTATTTGTGGTGTAAATAAAATTTTTGGCAGAGATGGGCAATTGGAAGTTTGAAGACGTAGAATTAAATCAGTTTCGAAACCGAAACATTTCACTTAGTGTATTTGTGCTATAGTTATGGAACGAAAATCACTGCACCAGAATAATGGTATTAATGTGTTTTAGAACGGCATTATTTTATCGGAGACAAGATCGGTTTGAAAACAGTATGACTGGAAGGGGCATGGACGAAAGATTGCATGCGGGTTTCAGTTTGAATTCATAAGGTGGTTCATGCCAAGGCACATCAACAAGGTAGTCTCAGTAGAGTAAAATCAATCTAGAATGTCAAAACAGAAAGAAATGTAAACACGTTCGACCAATCAAAAAGCAGCAAGCCAAGGTATGTGAATGTGAATGTGTATATGAATGTACACAGTTTGACAATTCAGATTATGCACGAAATAAAAAAAATCAAAATTGCCGCCCTGCTAAGACTACCTTGTTAATGTGCCTTGGTTCATGCAGTTTTTATGGCGATAGAAGAACAGTTTAGTTGATGTGCTACAGTTACGAAACGCACCTTGCATATGCAGGTGTTCATAAGTTACTTAACTTTCTGAGGTTTGTGCGAAATTTCACCGTTCGATTTTTACCAGACTTTCAGTCGACACGACAATAGACAATGCCAATGCTGTCGCGCCCACGACAGTCAGGTCTACGTAACCGGAACAACCCAGATTCATATCTGGCCAAGGACTGTCAATCCCGCATCATTTCCCAAAAATCGTTGGGGAATTTGTATGCATTTACAACAATAACAACACCATACCAATGTTTGCAATTTTGTCTAATTTACGACTTACGCAATGAGGCTGAATGAATGGCTCGATTCGGTATGGCAACCGGACTTCAGTTGCGTTGCCAGTTGTTAAAATGGTATTACAGATAGCAATTGGCAACTGAGTTGCTATATTTTCAACTGCACTTTTGTGGTTGCCGCAGAAATTTTGTTTGAGCACGTTTTTTTCTTTTTTCAACTTTTTCAGCAGTTTATTTGCACTCAAGTCTTGGTTGTTGGTACTTCGGAATTCTTTTATCTTCAAGTTTATATCATTCAACTATAGTTGCTATTCATAATATAAATTATCATTTCAGTGGCGTTACTCATCGGCAACCCAACTGAAGTTGCGCTAATATTCATAATCGACCCTTAATAATGCAATTTGATAAAATTTCTCAACTCAAAACTCAACCATATCTTATATAATTTTCATTTTGAAGGCATCGAAATTACCTTTGATGCAATTAATGCCGGAGGAAGTGCCTTTTCTATGGTATCTTCAACATGAAAATTTGACAAGATAGGGCAGTTAGCTATTCAAATTTCCAGAAAAACTTGAAAAATTACAGAAAACTTCATTAAAAATGCCTCCATATTGACAGTTTTCTTTTTTAATTTTGCGGAGATTTCTTAAGGTCATGCTAGATAAAACTTTGTCACTTCGCATGGCATTTCTAACTTTGCCAGCAAAGCGCAAAACGTAGAAGGTATGCCACAATGAACTCCATGGAAGCACTTTTACACTGCTTGTTTACTCGTGAAAATTACTGTGAATTTAGTAAATTAAGTTTTAAAAATATCAGAAATATTGTTAGTTTTTATGTTTCTGCATGATGCCTTGAAGTAGAGCGAAATAAAATAAAAATTAAACCAGCTAATTGTGAAAGCGCGCAAAAAGATGGGAGTTGGCCATCTTTTCGCTTGACGCTCAAGCTAAATCAATCTATGTGAGATGTTTCATGCATTATCGTATATTTCATCTTAGCTGTCAAGGCAAATATGTAACGCAAAGTGAAGCAAGCGTTTTATCTGACATAGCCTTTAGTTTCTTTCGTATAAAAAGTATATGACGAAAAACGCAGTTTTAAGAGAAATTATTAACAAGGCCCTGCTCACGAATGCCATCGATTTGAGACGAAATATTCTGGTGGGAGTCATAAAAGACCAAATTTTATGATTCGCTTAGAAAAGCAGCAGCTTTTTTTATCAGGCGCCCTAATGTTCTTATGAACGTTTTGCCCCAATAGCATTTTGGAACCTAAATTCAAGTAAATTAATTTAAAACAGACTGTATTTTGTTTTGTTTTGTTTTTGTTTTGGTTTTTGTTTATTTTTATTTTCTAAAAAATTCTTTTTTCCTCTAGCTTATTCAGTTTTTGTTAAAAATTTGATTTTAATCATACAAAAATAAATCACAAATGCAGAAATTACGAAAGACAGTTACTAAAAACGTGTAAGTAAAGAATGTATGCTTGCATTTGTATGTGTGTATGTTAACATAAGTGTTGCATTGACGACAAATGAATGTACGTATGTTGCAGCATACAAACTGTAACTATTTCTTTCGCTCTTAACTACATACATAAATAGTTCGTTTTACTTTCGACGCTATTTTTCCCCTTCCGTTAGTTCTAATGCATTTGTATGTCTGTTGATTTTTTTTCTTGTTTTTTTTTTTTGTTTTAATGCAGCAATATTTTCACTTATACATATTTATGCATATATTATTTTATTAAATAAAAGTAATTGTTAAATTGTATATGTATGCACGTACGCATATGTATGAGTAATTCGGTATGCATCATATGTTTTAGGTATAGAAAATAAATTGTATGTAGTTACATGTGTAATAAAAGCTCTATATAATAACAAAAATGCAATTAAAAAATTTAATGTATGTAGATATACATATGTATACGTATAACAAATTTTGTTCGATATTCTCGTTTTTTATTAGTTTCATTTCTTTATTTGAAAACTTCTAAGGATTTTAGTTCAGACGAATTTAAAGCAAATTTTGTACAATTCTATTTGGCGCTATAAAAACGCATTTTATACGAGACTTCATATCGAGGGCGTACAATATTCAAAACTCCCTATCTACATTCTTCATAATTGGAACATAAAAATTACAACTTGAAGGCTCTGAATATATGTAGTTCTCTCGATATATGTAGACTTTGTTGAACTTCTATTAAAAATATATAAAAGTAGATTTGCCAATCATTTCACTAGATAGTAAAGGATATTTGACTGAATTTGTGTGGCTTGTTGTAAGACTACCATAATGAGTTCATCCTTTTTCTATATTTCCGCAGTTGAAAAAGCCTCCAACAAGTAGACTAATTAATAATTAATGTTAAGATGATCCCTGCTTAAGCAATTAGTTTCCAAACCGATAACCGCATCACATTCACACCTTTTCCAATGAATTTGTGTATATGTATGAATGTATGCACATATACATACATGTATTCGTGTAGTCAATGTGTGCGTTTAAATGTTTTTAAAATGGGTGTGTGTGTGTGTACATTGCTGAGAAATTATGGAAATTATTTAAAATGCACTAACATGCATACATACATATGTATGTACATATTATAATACTCGAACGTAGCTGTCAAATGAGGTGAAAATAATTGATGTGATATGAGATGCAAATATGTATATGAAACTATACAGGCTATAGACTAAATATTATCTAAGTATTATAAAATTAATTACGACCGAGATACTATTTATATATATATATATTTTTTTTTTTAATTTTGTTATAAGCTTTTTGTGAATAGACATAGAAACATTAAACGAATACAACAAAAGCATGATCCAACATATATACAACATATGTAAATATATGTATTTTAAATAAATTTGAGAAAATAATTCAGACATACACACACACACGCATGTACATACATCGATTTTCGTTTAGTATTATTTGCCTGCAGTGAAAAGCTATTCTAGTAGATCAACTGGTAGAAACCCACTGGTTCCTTGACTGATAAGGCAGCAGTCTACAAGTTAAGACCATTTCGAAATACATACGTTTTGTCAAGCGATTAGTGATGTCTGTCTTCGAATTATCAAAGCCAAAACAAAAACGCAATTAATTGCTTTTTTAGCGAATGAGGGCGTGGCGTTGCGTGAAGACTATCGCTTCTGGTAAGGAGATCGCAAGGTTCGAGTCCGCTTAGAGTTGATTAAGATTTTGAATGTAAGTACGTGATTGAGAGTTCTTTCGATTAACATCAATATACAGGCAAGTTCTGCAATTCACTCCCGAGTGAATTTCAACCTCATTCAATTTGAATTCAAAGCGACTTTGGTTGAAATTCACTCGAAAGTGAATTGCAGAACCTTCCTGATTGATATAAATTACAATTTATAAATTTAAATTAATTTGTAAACAAATTACATACTATAAAAATAAATGGTTTTTTTTTTATTATGAAACTAAAAAAATTACAAAAAGTGTTTATTTTTTTCGCCGATTGCGGACTCGAACCAAATAACATACTTATTTCATTAATTGGTCGTTAATACCCGGACTATCCCGTCAAATGGTATAACGCTACGACTCTTACCAGTTCTATTATTTGGTGCTGATGAATAGCCGGACAATTGACATTTCGTAGGACATTGCCATGTTTAAAAGCCAGTCACTAGCATGGACAAAAGATAGAAGTCGACCCAGTTGAGCTGAAAAACAAACTGGTAGTATTTTAGTTTGCCACTAGGAACTTTTCCTGCAGGGTTATTGCTAGCTACTAATGTTACATATACATTAACAACAGTGCTGAAAGGACATACAACATACACACAATTAGTATAGATTTCTCCCTGCTCTTTTTTCTTTACTTTCGGTTACACATTTGCTTATACCATTTTACCATTTTTTCTTTTTTCTTTCTATAACAATTAACTAAAGCCAGTTATCACTAAAATGCAAATGTAAAGACAAATTAAAAAAGTAAAATTTTCCGATTTCCAATTAAGGTAACTACATACATATTTTGTTAGTTTTTAAAGAAATAATAAAAACCAAAATTGAGTATAAAAAAATAAAATTTTAAAGTGTATAAAGCCTTTCCTTAAAGTAGTAGTTATAGTTGTATATTCATAGTAGAATTTATATATAATACATTACGCGGTTGTCTAATTGGTTATCGGTTATTATTACACGTTCGATATCAATTTTATTAGCAGAAAAACATTTTTTTTTTTTTGTTCAGTCCAACACATTTTGTTTGCGATGCCTTTGCGTGTGATATAGTCACACTGTGGACGGCATTGCAAAAGAAAAACAAACATATCTAAGTTGGTTATCATATTTGTTTGCCTAATTTTTTTTTCTTCGCCATTTTGTTTTCAGATGTGTCTTAAATAAATGTATGTGCATTTCTTCTAAGATTTCTTTTCATTTTAACTTTTTTATTTTTAGTGCCACTTGAAGTTGGACGCACTTTTTTATTGTTAGTCTAAAATTTGTAAAATGGACAAAATCTTTTGATTTAGTAAGAAACGAGTAAATGTCAAGAAGTTGTTATGCTCTTAAACAAAAAAAAAAGTTGAAAGGTGAAGCTTGATTCACGCAGTGTGTGCGAAAGAAACCGGGAATAAACTTCCATACAAATTGTTTGGGGCCATTTAATTCAGCGCACATAAACTAACATAAATCCCGAGCATTTACTCATTTCCCAAAAGCAAAAGTAATATTTAAATTTTCAATGCTACATATTTCCTTATATTTCCTTTTAGTTTTAAGTGAAAGTACCTGGGTTTCTTTCATTTACTTGCTCATGTCCGATAACTTTTCTTTTCTTACATTCCAAATGTTTCTTTAATGTTTCACATAATTTCATAAGTTACAACATTTACTCTTACGCTAAATAGACCATATTAGTCAACGTTTGTTGCTGCGATTCTTCATTCAGTACAACGTTTACCTGTTTTTTTAATTTTTTTTTCATATTTCATGGTCATTAATATTTTCATTCATCATTTCATGTATATAACCTACTTTTTATGCCTTTATTTACCAACGATACTTTTAAGTATGCGTCTTCAGCTTGTCTGTGGAGTTCAAACACGATCATCAGTACGTATTATTTTAAATTTAATATTCATATATTATCGCGTACTGCGCAAAAAGTAAACTGTGCACTTATTTTAGTATTTTTTCTCTGCAGACATACAGCAAATGTATAATATATGTATATGCACACATGTACTAATTGGCATAATTATACAATATAAATTATAAAATATTAAATAATTTGTATTAAGGGCTTAAGAAACATTTTAGCAATTCGTGCGTGCATTCTGTTCGCAGCGAGTAAAATCAAGTAAAATAGCAATAAAAACTATAGCTATATATGTATGAATATATTATAATAAAAACAAAATCAAATAACAGCTCGAAATGCTAAAATGTTAATCAAACCCTTGATTTTTTTAATAGTTTACTACTTTTTTGTTTACTCTTTTTCACTTTTATAATTTTTCTTTCATTTTTACTTGAGTTTATATTCTTTCCTTTTAACTTTTATCCCGATCTTTAAATATTTAAAGATACTAATATTTGCGCATTTTCCTAACGCCTTGCGCATTAATATTTACTTATTTTCCATTGGCGCATCGTCCACATCGACGATTAATAACCGCCATTTACTGCTCCCAACACCTACGTTTGCACTAGACCACGTATATCGGTAATATTACTAGAATTTATACTTCCACCGCCTCCGCCCGCACTGTTGCTACCACTATCAAGAAATAGTGTTGTCGTGTCAATGCCAGATGTGGCGTCTGGCGAGCGCATAACCGACGACACTATGTCCATTTTGCTGCACATGGCATTGGTGTCGGCCAGGATCTCATCGTCGTCAGGAAAATCTCCTAAGAAATCAATATCCGAACCGATTGTTTGTTGTAAACTTTTAAGATGTTTGTCAGCCAATTCGAGGGCACGCTCGACTTCTTCGCGTTCCTCTTGATGCACTGCAAAAGATTTTAAGGATAAGTCTATGAAACATAGAACATTGTATTGGGGAATTAACTTTTTTAACTGTATTTTTGATGTTTAATATTTTGACTAGCAGTCTTATTTCATTTCATCTGGCTACTCTACAAACTGCATTGCCAGATAAGAGAATTATACATAGATATCGCACCTTTAATAATATAAGGGCAATTCATATAAACGCGTAAATGCCACGTAGGCACGTAAGCCTCGTAAACTTACTGTATGGAAAACCGGTTTGCAGAGTTACGAGGCATTTACGCTTTTAGATGAATACCCGATAGAGAATTGTTACAAAATTTTAATTTTTTGGAAAAAAAATCAAAGTTTGATCAATTCATATAGTTGGTATACAAAAACACACATGAACGACAAATATCTTTGCAATTTTTGGAGCGTTTAGTTGTTTATCGAATATGTTAGGTTAGGTTAAGGTGGCTGCCCCAGGCAGGGGACACACTTGGACAATTAAGATATTGTCCCTTGTGATACCACGAGAAACAAACTGTCAATAGAAAGTGCTGAGATGATTCCACCTCATCTTCCTCTTGGCAGCTGATACAAAAGGGATTATCCAATAACTTTAATCGAATTTTATTTGACTTCGTTTATTTCTTAATTTTTTTATTTCCTTTTTTTCTCTACGTATTTACCTGCTGTGAATAATTCATTGAACGCATCCTCTGGCAACGTACTTAGCACATTTGCTAAATCATGCTCCTCAAGCAAGCGAGTATCGCCCAGCGGTATGTCATCTGCAAAACGGAGAATTATAATAAAAAAATTATCGTTCTTCATTATGCTGCTTACCTGCATCATTTGGGCCCACCATCAGCTCAGTTTCACTTAATCCACCCAAACCAGTATCCTCGGAACTAGCATAGGCCGAACTATTTTCGCAGACACTTAGCAACTCTTGGTGGAATAATTCCTCCGTTGAAGGCGGCAACGATGATGACGAGCCTAGCGTCGATGTGAAGTTAGAGTCACAATTCGAGCTGATGTAATTATAGCAGTTATTAATGCTACTGTTGCTAAATGCGTTGAGACTGTTGCTATTTTCATTGTTGTTGTTGTTGGTGATACTGTTATTATTTTTCACTGCTACAGAGAACTGTGCCACCAACTGATTAATTTCATGCGGCTTCAAATCTTGTGTCATCACATCGTTGCCTGCTAGCATTACGCTGTTATCGCTGCTACTGACAGTGCTAAAGTTAAGCTTACGTATCGGTGCAGGTACCGATGACACATTGCTATTGACAATAGGAGCATTGCGTCCACTGAGTGGTGCTAGTGCAGGCATCGCAATCTTACCCTGAGCCTGAACATTCACATTCGACGAAATGTAATGCAATTGTGAATTAGAGGACTGCGAATTACTTGCAATAGATTCTAGTGAAGTGGTGCTGCTCTTGCGCTGCAGCACTGCTGATGTCAATTGAAGCGGCGCTATTGCGGCACCTATGGGTGCAGGGGTCGGTGTTCCATTCATATCAATTTTTCGTGGTCGCTTTTGTGGTCGGCCGACCGTGTTGGCTGTTGCTGCATTAGGCGCTTTGCGTTTGCGAGCAGCCGTAGTTTTTACATTGGTAGTTTTTTTAGTCTTACCAATTGTAACAGCATTACAGAGGTTCTGTTGCATATGCATGTGTTGCTGTTGTTTGTGTTGATGTTGTTTGTGTTGATGTTGAATTTGTTGTAGTTGTAATAGCAAATCGCCTGCATCGCAATCCAAAGAAGTTGGCGATAATGTTGTTGCTGCTATAGCGGCATCTGCAAATTTATAATTCCCTGAACGCTTCTGATCGTGCAACACTACGCGATTGTAAGCATCACGCTTCCGTGCATGCTCCTGACAAAGCGGCACGTCGTGCATTATGTCAAAGACAGGTATGCGGCATTGGGTGTTGTCAGCGAATTTCGCCGTACACGGCAAGAAAATATATTGCGATACATTGTCTACAATATGGTCTTCGCATAGCATTGCCATCTCCAGGACACTCTTACTACAGCCAACGAAATTACATTTCTTTTGGGCGATTATGCTGCAAGAGGATAATGACCACAATTTTAATATAATACATCTTTTTAAGTGAACGATTAATCAAATGCATATATGAAGGATAAATAAATAAAAGAATGTAAACAAAGAGGGTGTAAGGCAATTTTCAATTTTTCATAGTTTTGCACAAACATACATATTCAGTTTTTTTTTAAGAACACATGGTCCCCACTTTAGTAATATGTATGTATGTGTATATGTATGTATGTATATACATACGGTTCATAATAGAGATGTAAAAAGAAAACGATACACATATGTCTATGCATATGTATAAACAAAAATCATTAAATTAAGTTAGAAACTTACTCATCTACGCCATGATGCTCGTACTTTCGCAGCAAACGATCCACACACATCAATCGACGCCTAGCTGCCTGCATTGGCAGCTTTTGTAACGAATATGTGGAGAGCAGTTGTAACGCTTGACGTCGCAAAAGCATCTTTCTCTGCGTAATGCGTGCCTCACGCTCGCTTGTTGGTGTTAAAAGTGTATCCAAATTGCGAATACCCTTCCCAGTTGCAGTTGCAATCACACCAACGCCCCCAACTAACTGTATTTCGCGGGTAATATAAAGCCAATGTTTTTGTATACAATACGGTAGTACTGTAGCTGATGCCAGCAAAGTAGTATCGGCTTCAATTTCAGCGGCAGACATTTTTACCACCGCCACAGCATGGCAATTACGTTTGTTTTGCCCAATGCTGCCGCTTTCAATCAAAGCAGCGCCACTTGCCAGCAACTGATTATCAGATGTTGAATGCAACGGTCCCATTTTACGACCGCGCCTTTTTATGAAAGGTGGCACGGCATTGTTTCTTCTCATCAAGACCGTTGGCGTGCCAGACGCCTTGCGTTTTGGTGCGTTTTTCGCAGCAGCCGTAGTGGATTTGACCGCAGCCATTACCTTGTGTGTGTCTGTTATCATCTGCGGGCACTTCTCATCCGAACGCATATTGTCAACACCTGCTGTTGGTTTACGAACAAATCGAGCAGGGTTTGTAGTGTTATATTTAAGCGGTTGTGGTAGTGGTGGCGGCTTTGCCATGGAAGACATATTTTGCTGCTGTTTAGGCATAGCTGCAGGTGGATGGTAATGAGGTGCATTGTTAATTTGGGCAGGTAGTGTCGAATTATCTTTGCTCGGCGTAGTGCCGCTGTGCGTAAAGACAATGTCACGAAGCACATGTGGGGCAGGCTGTAAGCTCGGCGATACCAATAATGCAGCTTCTGTAACAACAGCGCCAACAGGTATGGGTTTCGACTGCACATTGGATGAAATAATTTTTACATTTTTAGGTTTAACATTAGATGAGCTCCTCTTGATGACGTCGACTGTAGAACTCTTACTGTTCACCATTGTGCTGCTACTATCGCCTATGCTGCGACCTGTAACATTGCTCAATGCAGTCACACTTATGCTGCCACCGAGTTTTGAATGTAAAATTTCACTCGTTTGAGGCTTGCGAAATATAACATTTACTGGAATCTCATTCAAATCGGAATCGGAATGTTGTGGTGGTGGAACCGCCTGAATTGCCTGCAATGGGGGCGGTGCAGAGGATGTGGCTATGAGTGGCTTGTGGATGTGCGACTGTGCTTGGGTCTGTTGGTTCACATAAGCGTTCAGTGATGCTGGCGTCGGTGGCACTACGACAGTTTTGGCGCCCACCTCCCGTCTTTGTAACTGAAAATGCTGCTGCTGCTGCTGCTGCCGCTGTTGCGGCTCATGTTGCTTCAATACAGCTTTTGATTCCTGTATATTTTGCAGCGATTGAAACTGTTCTGCTTGCTTGAAACTTCCACCATCGACGCCAGCGGTCGATTTCTTTGGCTTTTTGATGCATTCTACTTTCTGCAAATGCTGTGCCAGTGTGTTGTGATGAAATTTAGATGGTGGCAATGTTGTCGCCGTTACTGTCATCAGCGGGCTAACCATAGCTGTGGTTGCCGTCGTTGGCGATGATGCTGGCGTGGGCGTTGAAGCGGCTACCACTGGCGGTGAGGGCAACGATGCGGGTGATGTCGGTGGGCTTACAGCCGCAGACACTGTATCCAACAGCAGAGGTGTCTGCCATAGTGACGGTGTGTGTTGCAATAATGGAGGAGGCGAAGACGTTAACTTCCGCTGCTGCGCTTTAAAATGCTGTTGCTGTCGCGGTGTTGTATTCAGCTGCTGTTTCTGCTGCTGCGGTCGCACTATACACACGTTCAAAGCTTTCTTCTGCTGTAGTTGCGGCTGCTTCTGATATTGTGAATTTACAGCTTTCACAGTTGAAGGCAAAACCGCTTTCGCCGTTGCTGCTGCTGCTGTGGATCCATTGTGGACCGTTGCAGCAGCCAACGTCGATGTCGCCTGCGTTTTTGTATTATTGCCATTCAGGGGTCCCAATGGCAGTTTCTGATTGAATTTTAATTTTGCGTTGGCTGCAACTACTGGCGTTTGCGGTCGTTTGTTGGCGTCGGTTGTGATAAGTGTTAGTGTCGCCGGCGTTGGCGTTGGCGTTGGCGTTGCTATGGTTGGGGCTGTTGTAGTTGCCGCTAGTGTTGGTGTTGGCGTTGGTGTTGTTGTGGTTATTACTCGCGTGTCTACGAATACTCTGCTTCGCGATTTCTACACATACATACATATATCGAAAACATATTCAATTACCGATAAAATGTGATTCCAGAAAAAGAAAAAAATTGGAGCAATAAGCACCTGAGCGTTAAATAAAATGGGGGGCGTTGTTGGCACTGTTTCTGTGAACACATACGGATCCTGATCCTCAGATGAAACTGATGTTACTGCTGTAGTATGGAGTCGTGATACTTGCTGACATGACATGTCCAAAACAACAGAGTTTCCAGTATATTTTTTTTCGCTCTTGCACGCTTCCTATTTAGATAACGTCTGTTGAACTTATTTTGTTATCTTGCTTATTCCTCTTTGTGTTCTTTCTTCTGTTGCGATTGTTATTATAGTAATTTGTGCAAATATTAAATTGATGTATCTAAAAAAAAACAGTGAAATCAGAGAAACGATTTTAGTAAAGTAATTATATAAAATATAATTGTAAAAAATTCTTAAAAACGGCTTCATTTGATTTAAAACTTAAATTTTTTCTGACTGTAAGATAAGCCACTTTGCGCCGAATTTTATTTATATTCGCCATTTTCCTGACAAATTTCTGAAATATACAAAGTTATTTATTTCCATAATACATTTTAAAACCGTCGTCACCCTTATCAAAGGCCTCAAGTGACAATTTTCGAAAATACATATCGACGTTCCAATTGCAAGACCCTGAATGAGAAATTTTAAAATGTATAGGAAAAACAAAATACTTTTTAAATTAACAAAATGAAGGAAAATGTGTCCTCAAAAAATGCAGTAATTGCGATAGTAAACACACATGGTGGTATCATTTCCCCGCTTCTGTTTAAATTCTATATTTCTAAGCTCCCTCAACCACCAGAGGGTCTCTCCATTATCTCATATGCTGGCGATTGTTCGATATTGGCGTCCGGAAATGGAATTGATGACCTGTGCTCTAAACGGTTACCCCTCCGAACTTTCTCGCTTCTTCACTGCAAGGATACTAACCCTCTCCCCCGAGAAATTCTTGGCAAATAATTAGTTGTTTTTTATACTGGATTGCCATAAGTTGATTTTGTTTCCAGAAACTAACATTATGTAAATTATCGTCGGCCGCTATGGTGTAGTGGTTAGAAATGCACACTACCACTCCGTGGGGCCTGGGTTCAAGTCCTCTAGCTCGTTTCTGTAACTCTTCTCCACCGATTATTTCTCTACTGGTAGATATTGTACGTCATTTTCTACTACTCGTTAGCAGTAGCGGCTTCGCCTTGGTAGGAAATTTCTCCATTGAGTTACAGAAACGAGCTACTGGTCCGAGAAACATCGTAAAAAAAAATGTTAGAAAAGAAGTTTTTTTTTAACAGCGTTCGGCTTCAGTAGTTATTAAAAAATATTTTCGTTTTCTTACTTCAGAAAATTACCGTTATATGGGGAGTGGGAATTATTTCTAGATTTCAAAAGTTTTCAACCCGCCAAACTCAAAAAAAATATTTATACCGAGTTTAGTAGATATTGTTAAATCGGTTATCGGGATATACCTAAGTAGGCGGAGCCACGCCCATTTTTTTTTTTTTTTTTTTTTTGTAATTTAAATGGGACTACTGTGGCGCTGCTCTTAACCTAGGGACAAAGATTCATTCAAATCGGTTCACAAACAAAGAAGTTATGTGCGAACAAACATAAAATTAACAAATATATGTACATGTCGAATAAATATCATCCTCCTTTATTTAAGTCGGTTAAAAATTTGATTCTTAATGAACAAAAAATTTAATACCGATTTCCTTTTTATAACTATGTATTAAAAATGGAATCCTAACTGGCAAAAAAAGTTAAGCGACATTTTTTTCAAAATTTTGTTTTCGATGCAGAAATGAAGTTAGGGCTCGACATATGTAACTTGGCAACTTTTAAGATGTAATTGTTGCATGCCCTTTTATTGCCAAAGCTTCTATGCTGCGCTTGCAATTGTTGCTGTATCTATGCGAAATACACCATAAAAACAAAGAAAGAAGCAAAATAAAATACTTCTAAGATACAGATAAACCTGCCGCCGCAGCGTGTGCGCTCTACTAACGTCAGCGCAATTAAAGAAAACAAAAAACATACATATGTATGCACATTTGTACATGTATCTACTAAGTCCATACATCCAACAGACAGACCAACATCATGAACCCAACACAGAATTTAAACTAAAAAAAGGCAAACTGCAGCAAGGTAAAACGTAAACAACGTCAACTACATCGTCAATTGCAGACGCAGTGTAACGTATGTACAGGCATATAAGTACATATGTATGTACATATAAAGTATATCTAGACGCACATATGTATGTACATAACATACATACATACATACATCTGTATAAATGTATTAACAAAAATATTGACAATACGCGCGAAATATGACTAAACATAGTGAGCAAATTGATATCAAACGCCCGTCGCAGTCTTCGCCGCAACGTACTTGAAAGCCTTCAAGCCTCTTCGTATAATAAATGCAAAACACAAAACCTCTTCCCCACACCGATTGAAGCGCCCACATGGACTGACACGACAGGGTGTGCTGATTAATATATGCGCATGTTCACTTATGTATGTTTGTACTTATATAATTATCCCAGTTGGCATTTGCGAAAGTGCTTATCGAAAAGGGTCTTCTCATGGAAGGCTTAAGGCAGGGTGATGTAGCCTTGCAATTCAATAAAAAAAAATTTTAATAAACATCACCCTGCAAATGCCCCAATCGCTTGGTCTGGCCTTGATTCAAAGTGAACATTTGATCACACATTTACATGCGTTGCTGTAGCTCA
>JAPVRG010061099.1:0-11035 GCA_029783565.1 Rhagoletis cerasi
TCTCCAGCAACTCAATTTCCGAGAATTCGCTCTCAATGAGAAAAATATCTAAAGAACATCGTGAACGCAAAACCAGTAAAATTTGCAGGTTTTACGAACAGCTGATTGATTTGTTATTTCTTCGCATTAATTTACTAATAAAAACAGTATTTCATAACATTTTATATATTTAAATAGGTTTATTTTGTCAATTTCAACTATAAAATCCCCACAAACAATTCGTTATTTACCTTGAATTGCACCCAGCAACATGCGATCAGCTGTTTTAACGCTTGCAAGTTTTTGCTGGCAAACATTTTTCCAGTAAAAACTTGCAACTTCCCCTCCAAGTGAACTGTCACTTTGCTCTCTTAATTTCCCCTACTTTGCAAGTTTTTTGGTTGCGTGAACACCAAAACATGATAGTTTTCGAAAACTTTTAAAAATTATTTGCTGCATGAACAAACCTATTTTGACATTCAGAAGTACCGCGGCGAAAATCCAAATTCGCCAGTAACACCACCTCATAAAAAACATCTGATTGGAAGCGAATTGGAAAGATACGAAAGTCAGCTGTTCTCATACTTGACTACTGCTGTTTTCCACAAATTCTGGCCGGCATTGAGAAAGGATTAATTTTGATCTCGAATTTGAGTTAATTAAATGTTGCATATGTATTTCAAAAGAATCTTGATTGCCCTCCTAAGGCAGCACAGTATTCTGGGTTCCAGGCGATGGGCACATGACGAGGTGCGTGTACGTTTCGCCCCAAGTCCAACAGGTTAGTTTGGAATTCTGGCAAATTATATTTAGTAATAGCTTTATGACATACATTTTTTTCAAGGATATCTGCATTTGGGTGGACTACGTACAGCATTATACAATTATTTGTATGCTCGAAATAAAAATGGGAAATTCTTGCTACGAATAGAGGACACAGATCAGACAAGACTCGTGCCGGGTGCTACAGAGAGTTTGGTTGAAGATTTGTTGTGGGCGGGAATACACATAGATGAAGGTCCAGGCTTTGGTGGTGAGCGAGGTCCTTACGTGCAAAGCGAGCGCAATAAGATTTATTTGTGAGAAGAACTATTACTTTTGTTTTAGAATTTATTAGTATTTTAGTTCCTTATAGAGAAGCTGTGCGCGAATTGCTTGAAAATGATACCGCCTATCGTTGCTTTTGCACCGAGCGCCGGTTAGAACTTTTGCGTAAAGAAGCGATTCGAACGCGGCAAGTTCCACGCTACGACAACAAATGTCGCTATCTTACACCACAGCAAATAGCCGTTTTATTAGCGAAAAATACTCCATATTGCATACGATTTAAGCTGACAGCTCATGAGGAGCCGCTCCAAGACTTAATCTATGGGCCGGTAACGCACAACGTCAGTGAAAACGAAGGTGATCCAGTTATCATGAAGAGCGATAATTTCCCCACATACCATTTTGCGAACGTGGTGGATGACCATTTGATGGATGTAACACATGTTTTTCGCGGTGTTGAATGGCAAATATCCACGACGAAGCATTTACTACTCTATAAGTGTGTGTGCCAACGTGATAGATGTAAGCTTTTAAACCTTTTTTTATATTCCCATCAGAGCCTTCGGTTGGCAACCACCACTCTATGGCCATCTGCCACTTTTGGTCAACTCTGACGGTACAAAATTAAGTAAACGCCAAGGTGACATTGGCATCAAACATTTTCAGGATAAAGGCTATTTCTCAGAGGCTCTCGTAAACTATGTTGTTAGCGCAGGTGGCGGTTTCGAACATACGTCAGGACAAAAGCCACAAATATATTCTATGAACGAATTAGCGCGTCAATTTAGCATCGAACGCGTAAACTCACATCCTAGCCGTTTAAATCCCGATTTGTTGAACGATTTCAACCGATTGCACATTCTGAAATTGCTGCAAAGCGAGGAAAACAGCAAAGACTTGGTGCAACGTGTAAAAGTTCTGGTGCGAGAAGCTTATCCCAAGGAGTAAGCGATTTTTTTTGATATATTGAATAGTCTATAGCTTAAATATCGTAATTAATTCGCAGACAAAATCTCGATTTAGACAGCCAGCACATTGAGAATGTTCTGAAGTGGGCAGCCAATCGTTTGACATTCATCCAAGACTTAACCGAAGCAAAATTGAGTTTCCTTTGGGTTCGTCCTGTCGAGCTCAAGTTAAAGAATTTAACAATTGGTGCGAAATAGAAGAGGAAAAATGCTACTTAATATTTTGAAGCATGTACATTGTTAAAGTGCCCTACTTATTGAAAATACTTTCAGATCAAATGGAATCTCTGACAGCGAATTTAGAAAATATAGAATTCACTAAAGATAATTTGAATTTAAAGCTGAAGGAATTTGCAGACAATAATAATCTGAAATTTGCACTTTTCATGAAGACACTGCGCTCTGCTTTAAGTGGTTTGAAGGTAAAATGTTTGTGAATCTGTGCACTAAACTGTTGTATACCCAATTTAATATACAAAATCGCTTATGCAAATGCAGGAAGGCCCTGGTGTTGCAGAAATGATGGACATTCTGGGAAAAGATGCTGTGATAAAACGTCTCAGGAGCAGCATTGATATACAACGAAAGAAAGCAGCGTCAAAAAGCGTAAAAAAATTATAACCCTTAAGGGTATTTTTTTTATCTGCTAATAAAGGTTAACTATTTTGTAAGTAAAAAGTCTTGCAGTTTCGTTCGTCGTTTTCATTTATTACCGTTTACTGTTTGTGACGAACAGCTTTTCATTGTGATTAGGTTATTAATAAATAAGTAGTACACTTATAATTTTTAATATGTATCGTATATGAATACTAAGTTACACATACGGATGTTTTGTTCAAATATGTTCCTAATTATAGGTCTGAAAAAAGGGGTATCCTTGCATGCATTTCTTCAATATTTGTATTTTAAGTATAGTATTTTTTCTACTAATGGGGAAGTATTGTTAGTAATAATTTCATCCAGATATTTAGCATACGCCTAAATATTTACTAATATGTACCGTGATTTCTTCTCTTGATATTTCCATCGCATATAAAGCCTACTTTCATCATTACGAAACTTTTCAGTCAATTTAACTAAAATCACGGTTGGTTAGTATAATGGGTGCCAACAGACTCCAGCCGTATATGGAGACTCCCAGCCAACTAGATATTATTTTGATCCACATAGAAGCAGCGTTAGCGTTGAATAGTTCTATATCGGAGTTCGGCCTAAGACAGTAAAAAGTTCCATTTTAATAATAATCGAATTTTACATATACAAATTTTGAATTTACTTACTTATACCAGTTGGTAAGTGTCATCATAACGTAGAGGGAAGCGCAGACAAATACAATATGGAACATGGACCAGGAATAGGTAACGCCTTCGCTCTCGCTGTCGGTTGCACCTTTTCCATCATCACGACCGGCTTCTGAATCTGAGAGAGCTTCTGTTAAGACTATGTTAGTTCAATTGAATCAACATCAAAGTTGTAGATATTTTCACAAAAATATGAAAAAATTTTAATGAACCGAAAGAGAACCAAATTCCATTGCACCGATGTTTGTACCATTAATTTCGTGTTAGTTCATTGTGGATATACATACATACATTACAGTAAAGGTGACCGAAAGTTGGAAATCATACGCAAATAAAATGAAAAAGAGAATAGTGTTAGCAATTTACAACGAATAATCTGCAAATGTTTTTTTTTTACAGTGAATAGTTGAAGTGCCTCGGAAATCATGTAATATGAGAATGCAAAATAAGTGAGCATTTAATGGTGCCAAATCAGTTTATGGTATTGATAAGAAAATATGCATATTTACTTGAAATGTCTAATTAGATTATGAAAGCTTGGTGCCAAGTTGTTAGGGAAACATAGAAAATTGTGAAATGCTATGTATTTAAAAAATATTCCACTTACCACGCTTTTCGCCATCGTTGTTGATTTTGGAAACCTCAACAGCCGAACTAATGCAGTTGTAGAGAATACAGAATAACCAAACAATCAAGCCAATTATATTTGTTGTATCGAAAGTCACTTTGGAGTTGGGTGTTGGTGGCGCAAGAGTCGCATTGCTAGCTGTTACACCATTTATTACGCCATACATGCCAGGATTGCAAACCTTCTCTGTTAGGAGAGGAGAAAATGAAAGTTTTTTGGTATAAACTAAAATAGCATTTGGCTTTAAGAGCAACCTGGATTGTTGGCAACCGCAGACCAAGTCAAGTAGATCGTGTAGATGGTTACCAGTGAGCTTTGTAGGAGACCCGAGTGTGGCAAACGATCCTGCACAGCTGGCATAACCGATAAAACGCTCACAATCAGGCAAAGTATTAGATTGAAGGAAATGAAGAACTTGTTGAGACCGCAACCGTCTGACTGTAGGAAGAGATATTTAAAAAAGTTAAGCAGTGACGAGAAAATAAATTAACTTGAAATTAAAAAAACAAAACTTACATGCGTGAAGTAGATATAGAGCAAAGAAATACCAACAATCGATAAAGCATAACTAACAAGTGTAACACCGACCAAAGCATAAAAATAGCCACGATTATTTTCTGCATTTTCTGTAAAACAAATTTAATATTTAATAAACATTAAATTACTACATATTTATGTATATTTAGATAATTTAAACTAACCAATCCAATTTTCAGCCACAGAGTGAGCGAAATCCACAATTATAACCAATTGCACCAGTATGAACGCTAATCCTCCAATCAGCCCTACCCACATCATTGCTGGTCCGAAAGAGCCATCCGGTATGAAAATGGCACCAATAGCCGCACCAAAACAAATTAAAAATTTCAATCCCCAAAATTCATTTTGTATATGCGAACGTGGATCACGTGAACTCTTAACGCCTAACATAATTAATGCCATTAACATGAAGAAGCAGGCCAGTCCGAAACATAAGCGATAAACTGCCATATAACCAAGCGCATATTCACAGTCGACTTGTAGATTCCCAGTGTAAGATAATGCTTTGGCACTAGCAGTCGAAGTGGAATTTATACAAAAAGGCAATTTTTTAAGTGTATCCTGTAGTCCGGGAGATAGAGCTATAGCGCCCAACACAGTGCCCACTAGCAGCATGAACGCATACATAAAACGTGATGAAGTAGAATTCTTACAGGAAGGACATGCATTGCAACAGCAGCTGGCCGCAGTGCCGGTGCAACAGAGAGCGCACTAAAAATCAAAAAAGTAAATGTTAAAGATTGACCATATGGAAAACCCATGACTGTGTGATATATTCAATTAAAGTTAGATAATGAGTAATGAGCGTATTCCAATGTATGTGTATATGCGACTCGGTAGGAGGCAGAAATACCCAAGTTACGTATAACATTGCATTATGCATTAAATTTGGAAAATATCGATTTTTGTTTACTTATGCCATCGAGAAAAGAACGCAATTTCTTTTCATTGTGTTTGTTGTTGCTAGTCGCAATGATGTACATAGATGAACTTACCTGTGCTGCAGAGCACAATCCTAAAACTGCTCCCATATTGAGCTAAATTTTCACTTGTATATATTTGTAATATCTATTGAATTAAAATTTTCTGATAACCGCCTATTATTTTGGAATTTTCCGTCTGCAATTTTGCTTTTATCTGCAAATTTTTCCTTTGTTAATAAAACGTCAACAAATAGTAAAATACAGAGTTGTATTCGCTGATAATAGAATTGAAGTTAAAAAACATAGAAAATAAAGCGGACTTCACAAAAAGATTGGTAGTTGGTAACTCGGTACACAGAAGATGCATCTCTCGTTCCGTTCCTCTACCTGTAGTCGAATGGTTTGTTTCACCACAAAAAATCTTATTGGAATATGTGTACATATGAGAATACTGTTTTGTTTAAGTAGATCTTACTCGTTTAAGGTCTTGTTAAATAAACTACAGGAATCTTGTGACGGGTTCGAAAAATCGAATAATCGGTTCATAATCTGTTTCAAAAAACAATCGACTTCCCTCAATCGAAACCTGTTGTGCGGTGTTTGGTGGTGCTTGAAGGTGAGGCGTGTGTGCGTAAGTGTTTGTTTATAGAGAAATTCTTTCAATTATTGGAGTTTCGGGTATTCGCGCCTAGTAAGGCGGTTTAAAAATTGGTAATTGACTATTCGATTAACCGAATTCGAATTTTTAACAAGACTTCAAATCAAACCGCTCACCATTTGTTATAAAAATCTATTTATCGTCTGTGATAACTTTCGTTTTGGACACAACTTTTGAACAGAGCACATCTGTTCCCATTTATACTGTTCTAATCTTGGCCTGTGTCTTCTCTAATTCACAAAACAGCTGATTGTCGCCGTCCAATTTGACAATTCCTGCGCAAGCACTTTTGTTTGTATTTTTTTGGCCATTCGCGTTTTATTACAACTTTTACTATGTATATGGAAATAAAATAGTAGCCTCGATTGGAGCAATCTTTTCATATACGTTACTTAATCTGTGTGTTGGTGCGGCATGTATACATAGTATTTATTTATTTGCATCCACCAGAAATCACGTCATAAAGCAAACGAACTTTTTTGGAAGAGCCGGCAGAAAGCCAAAATCCAAAGCAAAAGAAACGTCCAAAGAATATCGACTAAGACGCTGTGTGCTCGTACTGATTTAATGTATTTCATACATTCGTGCGCGATATTGTATCACCTAACGACATTCAGAACGCGAGGCATTCATCAACTTTCACGTTCCGCTGTTCTCTGCTATATTTTCAGTCTGCTCGAGCAATACTGTCGCGCGGTTGGTTTTCTTGCGAACGTCATCAGAACCTATTACCTAACCGAATAAATCATGTCTACTTCTGTGTACGAAGGTGTCGAAAAGGGGCCAGCCATTGAAGTATTTGCCCTAAATCGGGCATTTTTGGATGATACCACTCCAAAAAAGGCTAATCTAGGAGTAGGAGGTAAGTTGCATTCTGGTGAATGAGTAGTATAGAGTATTTGTAAAGGTGAATGCACGTGAAGCAACAATTGTCCCGTCATCAAACTCTACCAACAAATTGTGCTGTTTAAATATGGAGAAAATGTATCACCAAGTCAGTAGAGGAGTAGCAGTGGTAACATTTCCGTACTAGGAATTGTTAGTAATATTTACATATGTATATATATTGCGTACGTGCGTAAATAATAGTCACGCGCAGTTTTTGAAGCTTTACGTTATTGTTTATGAAATCTGCGCTGCTGTTGCCGAAAGGTCAAATCAAAGGTCAAACTCACTATGCTATGTGCAATATGATGATAATAAGGCGCTATATTTTGCTTGAAAACTTTGTACATATGTATATGTAATATTGCTTCTGTCAGTTATGTTTTAGTTTTTGTTGGGTTTCGTTTAAATACGTACATACTATATCTACAAATACTTACCTATGCATATACATATATGTACGTGAATACACAAATATGTTAATGACTATAAGCAAGGCGTGTTCGAATAAATTCATTGTGGACGCAAGAGGTGCTCGGTTGGGCTTCCTACTGTAATCAAAACAAACAGTATCTTACCGGTTGTTTTAATTTGCATACCACATTTTATTATGTGTCTTTATAGAAATGATGTGAGAGGTGACGAGAAATTGTAAAATATGCCCACCCAGTAGGCCGTCAGGTAGTACCAATTATTAATAATTTCCACCTTAATTTTCTTCTGCGGAGCATAACAACTTCCACGAATATTCCCCATGACTAGCACACAGCGATGGCCGCCTTCGCAGGAATGACTTTGTGTAGTACAAAAAGCAATAGAGTGAAATCGTTCGTAATCGATCGTCTGTCCATGCTAACGCAAATGCCTTTTCATCTGAGCGTTGTGATAGAAACGTCGGAATGTATGCACCAGCTCGGTTTATGCCTGCTTAATTGTGGGAAAAAGCAATACCCTCATTTTATAGCTGCTAGTTTCATTTGTTTATGAGTGATCCACACCGAACTAACAAAAGCATATATGCTGGCATGAACAACATTCGCAGCATCTAACAAAATTGCCTAGTTAGCATTTATACATACATATGTATAATTAATATTAATAATAGAAGAAAACCCCTTTTTTCTATAATTCTTTTTGCGATGTTGCTCGGGCCAGGACTTGAACCCAGGCCCTACGGAGTGGTAGTGCGCACTTCTAACCACTACACCACAGCAGCCGCCGCTGAATAATTAATTATGTATATGCATATGTGTGTACGAGAACACTACATAGTTAAGTTTGTAATATTTCACTTGACAATACATCATTTTTGGCATTTTGTAACCTTCTGAAATCCAAAATAGGGTCAATGTACTCCTAATCTTTTTTTTATTTTTTACATGTTTGATATTCGGACAAGGGTAAGGATTTTGTAATTTATGTCCATTTCTATTTCTTTTTGGAATTTTTCCGGTGCCACCCCACAACTGCAGAATATCGAAAATAAGGAGAGCCGTATTTTATCATTTTGAAATCGGTTAATATTTAACCATGCCACGGCGCTTTGAAGCCTTCTTTATATTTTTTATGGGGAGTTGCTATAAAAATAAATATTTTTGGATCGAATAAAAATACTTCCCTTCAGAAATATTCAAAAAATTAAATTACTTTAGTAAGGATTAGATACGGATTACAAAAGGATTAGAGACATGACACACTTAGTGCCAGTTTTTTAGTTCCAGTTTAAACTTAGATCACGGAAACTGCGTTTACCTTTAACAGCTGGCTGACATCTGATTGGCTAATCTTAGTTTAAACTAGCTAGCTCGAGCTTTTAAACTAAGTTTAAACCACAGTCAAATTTAACCGTGAACTGAAAAACTGGCCCTTAACAGTAGTAAGGGGCGTTCCCACGACAGTCGGGTCTACGTAACCGGAACGACCCAGATTCATATCTGGCCAAGGACTGTCACTCCCGCATCATTCCCCAAAAACTCTTTGGGGAATTTGTATGCGGTTACAACAACAACAACAACAACAACAAGTAGTAAGGGGTTTGTTTTCTTGAATTTCGAGTTGTGTCGTTATAGTATATATAGTATATATGTACATACATATTGTGTATTTACAACTTCATGTGTGCAAATTTTGATTAGGTACGGGTACATATTTATCTACTCGTATTTATGGCAGTAAGTTTGACCAAATGAGCTCATTATCTACATTAATGAGCTATAAAAAAATGTAATACGTGTTTATATGTGTGTTCATATGCATCATTTCCTTAATATACATATGTATGTATGTATGTATGTATGTAAGAAGGCTGTAAGTCAATTTTTAAGTTATTTAATTATTGTGCAAAGAAACAAAAAAGTTAGACAAAGTACACACCCAATGAACGGTACATATGCATGTATTTTTGGTTTTGGTAATAATTTCTCTAGTTTGCATTTTATAAAAAAAATATAAAAATTATATAAGCAGGAGTCAAATCACGTTTTAAGATCTTAAATGTATAACCGGATTGGAGATCATTAACCCTTCTCCCAGCGCATGCCGTATGAATTAATTTAAATTTAATATATTCTGTTCAATCATAATAAAAATATTTCTCCCACTGAGCTTACCCAAGCTACATGCAATTTGTTTTTTGCGTTATCGTAAGATTGAACCACTTTTACTTTCATTTCGCAAAAGTCGCAACACCTGCGTCATTTTTATTTTCAAATTAACATTTTCTTGGGGTAGGTACATATACTGATTTTTTTATTGCATTTTATTTGTTAGGATGTCATCAGCATATGTTTCTGTTGCCAACGTAGTATTTTTATAAAAATCTCCATATGTATGTGCTACATTAGGGTGGTCCAAATTTCCCCTCCAGCCACCCCCCAGAACTGAGGAATATCGAAAATAAGAAGACCCGTATTTTTTTTATTTTGAAATCGGTTAACATTTAAACGTGGTGGCGGGGCTTTGAAATTTTCTCTATATTTTATATGGAGAAAATAAATTTTTTCGTAGAACTGCTATAAAATCGTTAAAAATAAATATTTCTTGATCGAATAAAAGTATAACCCTTCAGAAATCTTCAAACAATAAAACTATGATGCACATGGGCATTTCCATCATGTCGAACGTGACCGTCGTACACATTCAAACTGAAAAAAAACCATCATTCAAAACGTGTTTGTATTTTGACAATAGGCTTAGCTTGTAGCACTTAATTAGCCTTATAATTGGTGCTAAAGTTGATTTTGTGCATACGATTTTTCAAAATATCTTGACACTGGCGCCACCTAGCAAGACCATTTTGCGCAAAAATGTTTCTGCTTACATAATCAACATATATTACAAAAAGTGATCAAATTGGCCCATAAAAACGTTAGATATATGAGTTTTATTTTTTTCGCGATGGATCTTCCGCTGGCAACGCCTATATTTAACTTTAAAATTTTACTAAGTACTTTTTCATAACCAATAATCTCATCTCTTATTAACAAAAATTAGTTATTTTATGCGTTTGTAACCACATCACGCACGTTTAAAACAAAAGTTAGTTGAATTTGCATCGTAGCTCTCTTGTTGAAAGATTTCTGAAGAAAAATATTTTTATTCGATCAAAAAACATTTATTTTTACAGATTTTATAGCTATTCTACGAAAAAATATGTTTTCCCCATGTAAAATGTATGGAAAACTTCAAAGCCCCGGCGACGCGGTTAAATATTAACCGATTTCAAAATAAAAAACCGATGTTCCAAAAGGTAGATTTTCCTGTGTATATTGTGCCATCCTAATGCACATATATCTAATAAAATAAGCTTGGCACTGAAATTTAAATTCAAAAAACAAGAGACCTTCAACAATAAGCATTTTATGTATAATAAAAATCAAATAATTTTAGTAAACTTTTGACTCTTACAATTTTAAACAAAACAACCGAAAACTTTCTCTGGAAGTTCTTGAAAAATTCGGAAAAGTATCAGAAAAAATCCCAAAAAGCCTCCGAAAGATTCTGAAAAATAGAATCCCGAAAATCGTGTAATAATCGCAAAATTTTCTGAAAGAGAGAAAAGTCTCGAAAAACTCACGAAAAATTTCATCTTATAATCAATAACTAAA